>JAHPZR010019067.1:0-23934 GCA_019787425.1 Platygyra sinensis | reverse complement strand
AAAACATCTTCTGTGTTTTTGACTCAACGATTAGCTTACCAGTAGGTATGTGTATGTATATGCTGAGACCAAAGTGATCTTGTGGTAATTATTCATATAAATGCAAGCCTGGAGCAGTACCAAATGATTTTTTAAGGAGCCATTTGCACTCCTTTTATCAAAAGTTTGTAGCGCAAGCTTCCAACCTAAAGGTTGCCAGGCTAGATCCTTGAAGGAAGAGGGGGGGGGGGGGGGGGAGAATTGTGCAAAAACTGATCGACAAGTAAGTCTAGGTTAGGGGTCCACTGCCTCTTCCCCATCCATATTTCACATTTAAACTGTTCAGGATATTCTACTCAATACACGATCGTCTACATCTGGAAAGTTAAATATGTTAAAAGTTCTAGACTAGAATTGCAAAACAATTATTTTTTCTCGGCTCAGAGTAAAGCTGTGGAATAAGATATTAAGCTATATAACGAATCTTCCAAAGAAAGCTTTCAAAAGCAAATTGCTATTTGATATATTAGAAATGAAGGATGACTTTATTAAAATCCCCCTGATTATTAAAAAAGTAGGTACATAGATACGCCTGTTAAAGGTTTCAATACGTCCATTTCTTGTCTTTATGCATTGTACTTCAATAAGCGCTTATTAATTAAATCACTTGACTTCTGGTTTTATTTTTAGCTGTAATCTGCAAAGTTTTCTATTGGTTTAAGGTTTTTTTTTGTTTTTATAAGATAACTTGTGTTATTCATGTACTTGTCTTGCCCCACCATGACTAGCTTTCTGTCTATTTGCGGAATAAACAATATCTCACTTGTATATTCTTGTACAAAGATTAAAGAATGCTGATTGTTGTTCACCATTGTTGGTTTTTAATTTATTAACAGTTTGAATATAATGGTAGCAGAGAGACACGAAACATGACATCACAGCACCTAGATAAAGGCAAAATGCGATGGCCACATGGAAGCAGGCATACAAGCCTGCTGGTCTGCCCACTAGCCCCACTGGGGGCTCTTCTGACATTTCATTATTAAAAATGAAAGCTGCTTACAGACAAAAATGTGAAATTGCACTAAAATATTAGTATGCAAAAGAAAAATAACGAAAACTTGACTACAGGTAATTTCAGAAATGTCAGAGGACTGGAAAAGAGTATGGTTGTTTTCCGTTTGTTTAAAAAACTAAGATTATCAAATGAGACATCAACTAAATTTGAGAGTCTTTAACAATAATAGAAATATTAAGAGGAGGAAAATGGCAAAATGGCAAAATAGCAAAATGGTAGCTCTCTAAATATCACCTAAAATAGAGAGTTTGTATGGATTGGGTAGACAAGCCACAAAATTATAAGGATTTGTATGGAATTTTGCAACTGTTGCGAGGCTCCCATAATGATTTGAACAATTTTCAGCTGAAAACTCTTAAACTTGGCTGGGTAGTTTTTCATTCAGCTGAAATGCTTAGATTAATAAAGATAAGAAACTCGTCCCAACAGGCGACGCACCAACAGCGCCAAACCCCGTTCAAGAACTACCAGAAATCACACCAGCGACTCCAGTTCAAGCACTAACCCAAGTGACAGCCCCACAAGCCTTATCTACCACGGCAACCTCTTCCTCTATCGCGTCTCCCTCCCTCCCTCCTTCAATTTTGACACCCCCTCCCACAGTCGAATCGCTGTCACCAGTTAGAAAGCGTAAACGCCCCCAGTCCGTCAAATTTGTAAATTACTTGGACTATGAACCGAAGAGAGCCTCTAGACGATCTCGACGTTTACACAGAACTTCGCGTTACGAGTACTCTCAATACGAAAAAGACGATTGATTTCCTAATACTTTACTCAGTTTTGTTCAGTTGTAATTTTCGTGTATGCATTTCAAATCTCTGTGTATTAATTTTTTTGTATTCGCTACTAAACGTAATAAAAGAAACAAGTTGTTCAAACATATTTATTGTCGCGTGTTGACACTTAATTAGCGGTCCGAGCTTCTATTGTTGTCATTTCAATGATAGAGCTGTCCCATGGGTTTCTCCGTTCGAGTTTTGTCAGTATGCAAATCTAGGGAGTGGAGTTCAGTGCGTGACTAACGGAGCGGAAAACTCGAGCAGTTAGCTAAGAATTAATTCTCTCTCTCGTCAGCAAAGCTGAGAATAAAAGCATGATAGCTTCTACCTAAATCAATCGGGGTTAAAAGAGTCCGGGCAAATTAACGTTTCGAAAATCGGAGAACGTTTTCATAGAAAGCTAGAGAACCTTATTACAATTTCAAAACATTTGTGGTTGTTTCCGAGTCACGGACAGTTAAACAAGCGCTCAAAGCAGTTTAAAAAACATTTCGAATAAACTGAAAGTCTCGGAGATAGACTTTCGCAGCAAAGCGATTACAAGAACGATAGCGATTTCGTTAAAATTCGCGCTTATAATTTTAACACATAAGAGATTTTTTCCAATCAGGGTTCATTATTAACGGGCAAGCCCAGGCAACCTTATTGTTTGTATTGTTCTAGAGTGGCGCTTATTAGTATGGAGGAAGACACTTCATTAGTATGGAGGAAGACACTTTACCTAGGCAGTTTGAATAATAATGATTTACCTAGGCACTTCATTAGTATGCAGGAAGACAGGGAAGACAGGGGAAGACAGTAACACGGATTAAAAACAACATAGTATACTACTGTACTATTTTCCTGATCCTACCAGGGAGGGTTGTTTTTTTTTTCGCTTTCTCTCTCCCTCCCTCCGTAGATCCTACCTTTATCAACATTATCACGAGTAAACAAGACGCCTTGAAGCAACCCGAGGCAACTTTTTCGGCTCTGAGTTATTATAAAAGCTCTGTTGAAACAAATTTCCCTATATTTGCTATCGCATTCTTGCATAAGGATTATCGTGCTAACATGTCCTGATAACAAGTCTGCAAGAAATCATCAGCTGAAATCATGCCTGCCTGCAAATCACAATTAATGATGCGAGGCCAATGTTATTTCAATTGAAATCTTCGCTCCCTTTCAGTTTGTTCCCTGTTCGTGTGAAGACTCGATAGTACCGCCACTAAATCTTTATTAAGACATCTCCATCGCAGAGGATCTCTACTGTTTAAAAGCCGTCGATGGAAACTTTGTTCGAAATGGAGGGAACAACACGGACGCATTCGTCGCTTTTCAGTTGGGCCGGTGTATCCGAAGAAATCGCTAACAATGTACTCTTCTGACTTCGTCTTTCGAAAATATAAGCAAGACAGTGTAAGTGGTGTTTCGCAGCTCGCTAAAACAGGCCCTCCGGAAACGAAAAACTTTTCACTCCTTCGCTTATTCCTCTCAGATGCTATGATGACTTGAAGGTTTTACACACCTTATGACGTCAACAGTACCAATTTGCATATTTTGACCGCGCGCTGAATGTCGCACATTTTGACACGAATTGGCCAACTTTGAAGCTCGAGAAAAAATTCGTACGCGCTTGTCAGAAGCCCAAACTCGAAAATTACGAATCAGAGGATCATAGACTTCAATATTTTAAAATAAAAAAGTAGGCGAAAATTTCATTTCATAGGCACTTTAATCTAATTTCTTTTACCATTGATTTAGGTAGAAGCTATCATGCTTTTATTCTCAGCTTTGCTGACGAGAGAGAGAATTAATTCTTAGCTAACTGCTCGAGTTTTCCGCTCCGTTAGTCACGCACTGAACTCCACTCCCTAGATTTGCATACTGACAAAACTCGAACGGAGAAACCCATGGGACAGCTCTATCATTGAAATGACAACAATAGAAGCTCGGACCGCTAATTAAGTGTCAACACGCGACAATAAATATGTTTGAACAACTTGTTTCTTTTATTACGTTTAGTAGCGAATACAAAAAAATTAATACACAGAGATTTGAAATGCATACACGAAAATTACAACTGAACAAAACTGAGTAAAGTATTAGGAAATCAATCGTCTTTTTCGTATTGAGAGTACTCGTAACGCGAAGTTCTGTGTAAACGTCGAGATCGTCTAGAGGCTCTCTTCGGTTCATAGTCCAAGTAATTTACAAATTTGACGGACTGGGGGCGTTTACGCTTTCTAACTGGTGACAGCGATTCGACTGTGGGAGGGGGTGTCAAAATTGAAGGAGGGAGGGAGGGAGACGCGATAGAGGAAGAGGTTGCCGTGGTAGATAAGGCTTGTGGGGCTGTCACTTGGGTTAGTGCTTGAACTGGAGTCGCTGGTGTGATTTCTGGTAGTTCTTGAACGGGGTTTGGCGCTGTTGGTGCGTCGCCTGTTGGGACGAGTTTCTTATCTTTATTAATCTAAGCATTTCAGCTGAATGAAAAACTACCCAGCCAAGTTTAAGAGTTTTCAGCTGAAAATTGTTCAAATCATTATGGGAGCCTCGCAACAGTTGCAAAATTCCATACAAATCCTTATAATTTTGTGGCTTGTCTACCCAATCCATACAAACTCTCTATTTTAGGTGATATTTAGAGAGCTACCATTTTGCTATTTTGCCATTTTGCCATTTTCCTCCTCTTAATATTTCTATTATTGTTAAAGACTCTCAAATTTAGTTGATGTCTCATTTGATAATCTTAGTTTTTTAAACAAACGGAAAACAACCATACTCTTTTCCAGTCCTCTGACATTTCTGAAATTACCTGTAGTCAAGTTTTCGTTATTTTTCTTTTGCATACTAATATTTTAGTGCAATTTCACATTTTTGTCTGTAAGCAGCTTTCATTTTTAATAATGAAATGTCAGAAGAGCCCCCAGTGGGGCTAGTGGGCAGACCAGCAGGCTTGTATGCCTGCTTCCATGTGGCCATCGCATTTTGCCTTTATCTAGGTGCTGTGATGTCATGTTTCGTGTCTCTCTGCTACCATTATATTCAAACTGTTAATAAATTAAAAACCAACAATGGTGAACAACAATCAGCATTCTTTAATCTTTGTACAAGAATATACAAGTGAGATATTGTTTATTCCGCAAATAGACAGAAAGCTAGTCATGGTGGGGCAAGACAAGTACATGAATAACACAAGTTATCTTATAAAAACAAAAAAAAAACCTTAAACCAATAGAAAACTTTGCAGATTACAGCTAAAAATAAAACCAGAAGTCAAGTGATTTAATTAATAAGCGCTTATTGAAGTACAATGCATAAAGACAAGAAATGGACGTATTGAAACCTTTAACAGGCGTATCTATGTACCTACTTTTTTAATAATCAGGGGGATTTTAATAAAGTCATCCTTCATTTCTAATATATCAAATAGCAATTTGCTTTTGAAAGCTTTCTTTGGAAGATTCGTTATATAGCTTAATATCTTATTCCACAGCTTTACTCTGAGCCGAGAAAAAATAATTGTTTTGCAATTCTAGTCTAGAACTTTTAACATATTTAACTTTCCAGATGTAGACGATCGTGTATTGAGTAGAATATCCTGAACAGTTTAAATGTGAAATATGGATGGGGAAGAGGCAGTGGACCCCTAACCTAGACTTACTTGTCGATCAGTTTTTGCACAATTCTCCCCCCCCCCCCCCCCCTCTTCCTTCAAGGATCTAGCCTGGCAACCTTTAGGTTGGAAGCTTGCGCTACAAACTTTTGATAAAAGGAGTGCAAATGGCTCCTTAAAAAATCATTTGGTACTGCTCCAGGCTTGCATTTATATGAATAATTACCACAAGATCACTTTGGTCTCAGCATATACATACACATACCTACTGGTAAGCTAATCGTTGAGTCAAAAACACAGAAGATGTTTTGGTGATGACTGAAAAACTTCAAACCATGCATGGAAAATATGTTGAATACCGGTACTTACTGCTGATTCCCAACAATATATGTACCTTCCATTAAATTTTTTTATAAGGCATTTTATTTTTGCACATAGCAGATTATTATAAATTTATTTGTGCTTTCATTTTGTTTTAATGAAAACGATTTTTTTTCCCGTTTTAGCTGTATGAAGAAGTTGCAGTTGAAAATACAAAACTAAAGCTGCAGCAATCTGAGGTACGTACATACACCTGTGAGGCAGGATGTAATTGCAGGAATATTGTTACTCAATCTGGAAACATTGTTGCATAACTATTAATTTATGATTAGCAATAAGGAGGGAAGACTGGAAGGGAACCAATTGTTTTGACAGTAGCCGGATGGACTTAAAGATGTCCATGTCCATATCTTGACAACATTGGCAGAATTTAATAGTGACATTTACTTTCTCATTTGAGTGGTGCTTTTAAGTGGAACATTTTACCATTTACCACTCGAGGAGTCCACTAATCATATGAACAAGGGTTAATGTGGCAGAGAATCTCAGCAATACCTTACTTAGTTTTGCCAACCCCTGGGTTTAAGTACGTGAAATAATGTAAAAGAAAAACAAGCTAATGCCCACAGTGTGGACAATCAAACTTTTTACATACTGCATGGTAATTGGCAAGCAGCTGAGAAAAAGTTGAGATAACTAACCTATACCACTGGAGTTACACCCTGATGTCATTGCGCATGAAGACATTAAGCATGTAGGGCACTAGTCCGTCTTATCTGCTTGTCTATCACAGTCTCTCCTCAGTCTGTGTGCCTTTGGGTGCATTCTACTGCAATTTTTAGTAATGTTGTCACCGACACATAAAAAGGCACCCTATTGGTTGGTTCCACTAATTGAAAAATTGTATGTGATACCAATGTATTAATGAGGCTGGAACATCTTATTTTTTGGAAGAATCGTACTTTGGTTAATGTTATGTTGAGGCTATATATGTTTAGATCAGCAAATTAGCTGATGCTTTGGTCAGATCAGGTTAGTTATTTTTACAACTTCTCTTCTTTTTTGGCATTTTAGCTGCGCAATGATATAAAGAGGACTGAACAGGTATGGTTATCCGTAATAGTTCAAACTACAAACGAAGCGTACCGGCATATTAATGTATGTCAAGCAAATAGACTATATTTACATTTCACAATTAAAAGAAGAACATGTACAACTCGCATATAGCGTAAGCTAGTCGAGGCGAGTTGTGCAGGAAGAAAAAAAGAAAAAGAAGAAAATAAACCAATTTGTAAGCTTCAAATAACAGACTATGAATAATGACAGGAATGAACTATAAATAAAATGCAATCATTAGCAATCGGAGATAAATATGGTTACACAATTGATTGCTAATAGGAAGCTTAATAACCTAAACAAACTAAACAGGCGAAGAGATTAACAGTGAATGGTTACAAAAAGTTATGTAAAATATAAATTAATTTTGGATAGTAAATTAGGTGCGTCAATGCCACGGGTTCTGTGCAGTTCACATTCTTCACCCCAGAGTTTACAGTAGTAGTCCTTTTGGTCAGCACCAGGAATCGTGAGAAGCAAACTACGTATAGTTGAGGCATGGCAAAGGCAGTGATTATATCTTGGAGTGCAATATAAATAAAAATAGACTATTGCCCAGTAGCATTGTAGATAGTTGTTTCAATTCATCATTTCGATCTAGGGTGTAAATAAATATAACGGTGCAGTTTTTATAGGTGAGTGACATGCCTCAGTTCCATGTTGAAGTAATGGGTAAAACTTTCATCTAATATTTCAGGAAAATGATGTGCTGCGTGCCGAAAATGAACATTTACGTAAGGAAAACGGCGATTTGCGTTCAAAAACCGAAGAGCTGTGTACAAAATACAAGAAATTGCGAGAAGATCGAGATGCAGAACCTATAATGTCACGTGAAGACCACCAGGAGTTGCTCACAGAGAACGAACAGTTGAAGACAAACAACAAAGAGTTGCGTGAACACAAGAGGAAGTTACGCGCAGAGAACACTGAGTTGCGTAAAGATTGGAATGCAGAAAGCAAAGAGTCGCTTGAAGTAATTGAAGAGTTACGCGCACAGAACAGTGAGTTAAAGACCAAAAACAAAGAGTTACGTACGGAAAAGGAAGAGTTTTCTGCCAGGCTTGAAGAGTTGACCGACCAATTAAAAGAGTTGCTGAACCAGCCAGACAGTGCAGTGTGCGGGGATAATACATCAAGCATCAAAGTGAGTGCTATGATTAATACTTTTGAGATTATTCTGAAATGGCACTTGACTGCATGGTCTTAAGCAAGGTTTTCAGTCATTAATGTTACAAAGCAAGTGGAGCAGATAGACACCATTAATCTGCAATGTTGACAGTTCTGTTCGCCATTTAAATATATTCATAAGCGTTTCAAACGAGAGCATGATTTGAGGAGGATTTATGTTAGGATGGCAGTGACACAGTCCACTGGACAAAAATTTGAGTTCTCCCAGCAGGTGTCGAACCTATCAGCTTCCGCCTTCTGGTCAGATAGTCTGGCATCGTTCACATTACGACGGTGAAATCTGAAAATATTTCTACGGCTAGGCCTACCGTCTACACTAATCTGGAAAAAATTTGAAAACCCAAGTTTTTTATTTTCGTGTTGGTGAAAAACATTTTGTAAACGGACCTTTTCCAAAACGATGTTGTCACTATGATTATGTGGTTTCCCTTCCCGAGTTTTCCTCAAGCGCCAATCCAAAATGACCGGTGATTGGCCGAATTTATGATAGGGATGAATTAGAGACCTTAAGCACCAGGACGGGAGGTGGCGACGGGGACGGCACATCCGCGTAAAGGCTGAGGCGAGACCGGCGTCGCGTTTCACTCGCCTAAGCATGTTAAGCAACATTGCGACGGCAACTTCCCGACAGTTTTCATAAAAGATACCACTTCGAAAATACCTTGAAAACAAGTTGTCGTTTGCAGTAGCTAGAGACGAGCTGCTGGTTGCTTATGACCAGGAAACAATAGGCAATGAAGAATTCGTCCTTTTATTGAAGAAAAACATTTCGAGGAACCTTAGCTTCTCGTATAAACACCACGAAGAATTTGACTTTAAAACCATGGATCCTGTACAATGTAAAGCTGAATTTCGAGTCGAGAAAAATGCTCTTTGTTCTGTTGCCGAGGCACTCCTGATCTCTGACACCGCATATTACGGTCAAACTAAGTGAAGCGTACCCCTCAAGATTGCATTAATGAACTGATCATTTGAAACTTGAACCCGCTAGTCGTTTCAAGAATGCAATAATGAATTGATTATTCGAATATTGAACTCGCTCGCTCGATCCAAGAATACGGCTAACGGGTTCCGTTTTCGAAAAATCAATTCACTGTTGCGACTTGTAGGTTTCAAACCTACTAGTCTTTTCTAGAATGCAGTAGTGAAATGATTTTCGAAAGTGAAACCCGTTAGCCGTATTCTTGGATCGAACGAGTGAGTTCAATATTCGAATAATCAATTCATTATTGCATTATTGAAACGACTAGCGGGTTCAAGTTTCAAATAATCAGTTCATTAATGCAATCTTGAGGGTACGCATCACTTAGTTTGACTGTAAACTGGATCCGTGAAAACTAAAACACAGAAGATGTAAATATAATAGATCTTACCGGGTGGATTTCTTCGAGCTTGGGGCTTTCTGTGAATTTGCCGACTAGCGGCTTGTGCTAGCGCATTTTCCTGCCTACTGATGTTCGTTGTACAATTTCTCTTCAAAAAATTTTAACAGTAAACACCAGAAAGGTACTTCTTTATGTGTTGTAAGAAAAAAACGGTACATCAAATAAAAGGACTAAAAACTTTGCAATGAACTACGACGTTGTCGACACTACGTCAAAACAGTGAATGTGGCGTCGCCAACGTGAGGACGACGGCAGGTTGCAATCAGTTATTCAGTTTCTGCGCATGACCGGAGCAGAAAATTTGCTTCCGGTATGCCGTCGTCGTGGCTCCCGTCGTGGTGCTTAAGGTCTCTAATATCCGTCTGAGACGGGTAATTTGTCTGCCTAAGACGGATACCTCGTGTTAGGTATAAATCCGGTGTTTAGACGAATTTTGTGGCTAAATTCGTCTTTGTCTGTCAGCACGTCTCCAGACGACTAAATCAACTGAAGACTATATTTGGGCACGTAATTCGTCTAAACACGGGATTTATACCTAGATGAGTTATCCGTCCCAGGACGCTAAATCGTCTGAGATGGATAAGTCATCTTCTAACATAATTTCGACGTGGGATAATTCGTCTCTACTATAAATTTGGCCATTGTCGCGATTTTAAGTCCCACCGGCGTAGTGTGGATGGAAAGCATTAGTGACTGAAATTATGTGAAAAGTTTTTTTCCAAGCTTAATATTTACTGAAATTTTTTTCCACACCAACTCACTCATCGATAGAATTAGTCCTAGTTATATGGCCTCGAACAAGTCTTCTGTTGCTCAATTGTAATTAAAGCATTCGACCGGTGGGAGGAAGGTCATAGCTTTGACGAGCCCTGTTGCAAGAAATCAGTAGCATGTGTCACTGATTTATTAATATATTCCTCATGCTTCTTCCAAGCTAAAGTGATTTCTTTCCATACGTTAGAGAACATTTTTTGTGCGATTTGTTTCCTAATTGTGCAGTATATATACATGTTTTGCAATGATTTCCAGCGAGTAACTGATGGCACCGCTCTTCTCAAGTGATGGTATTGACAACAAAGATAATTTATATAAGCAAAGGGTAATGCACAAGCAAGTAAAAATTAGCGATAAGAACGAACGAAGTTTCTGAGTTGTCATGACACCATTTTCAAGTTCAAAGACAGGAAATTTATTAAATGTCAAAGAAAGATCTATGTTGGTTTAATTTTTTTTCTCATTTCACGTAGGATTCAAATAATGTGAAAGCAGGTGAGCTATCAGGATCATCAGCCAACAGCCCACAAGGAGGTAAACAAAACGAAACTATTTTTTGATGACAGTTTCGTCCTCTAGGCTTTGCTCCAACGGTTCCTTAGGCCCGGTTCATACGTCTTTTTTCTGCCTTGTCGAATTCAATTCAACGAATTAAATTTGACGGAGATTGGACGTCTTAATTGGCTGTCGCATTTCTGCCGCACGTTCGACTGGTCTTCTCGCATTCCGGCAGAAATGCGACACCGATTCAAACATCATGTCAACTTATTGAGCATGTGTAAATTTGGTCCCTCCAAAGATAAAGAAGAAACTTAGCCGTTCTCGACCCAATGCAACCTTAAAATATTGAATACTCCACATTTAAAGCGTTTTCCGTTGATTGACATACCCGAGTTTCATCCTCTGGGCTTTGCTCCAACAGTCCTTAGGCTCTACTAAAAGACAGTATTAATTCTGAGTTAAGTTCGACACATGTGCGACGTGAGAATTGACAGTCGCATTTCTGCTGCACTTAATTGAATTGAATTCGACACGGTAGAAATGCGACGAATGAACTATGTAGTTCCACAATCGACCTTTCATGTTGGAATTGTAGCGAAAAGTGAGCCATTGATGGCACTTGAGAAGAACGTTTGAGGGCTGAGTTCAATGAAATACAACTACAAAGTGAAGGTCATAAATTACACGTTGAATTTTTATCGTGATGGTCACGTTAATAGCGTCGCGCACAGTTTCTAAAAATAGATTACATCACCAGAGACCCCCCACATGACTCAGACAAGAATTACAGTCCGACAGAAGGTTTTGTATGAGCGCGTTGTCTTCTCGACCAGAAAATCAGGCAAAAAAAAGAAAGATTGGTGGTCGAGGTTTTTGGATAGCTTAAATAATGTTCAAAAGCGAACACTGCTGCTATGGGTAATGTAAAATAGATTCCGAGATGTCCACAAAAGAGGATAAATGTCACAAATTGAACGAGGGTCTTACAAAGCCGCAGTGACAGGCAGACGAGATCCCAAAACCTGCAGGAATCGGAAGTCGAGAAGGTTTAGCACGGCGGTTGCGAATAGCCGAACAACGTAAAAATACTTCACAGTGAAACGTATTACGAAGAAACTTATCTGTTGTTTCTCCTGGTCTTGAAGAGAAGACTTATCTGTTGACTTATTGCCAGAAATTCCCAAACTCAACCACCCGAGCCGTCCGTACGACAGAACCGGAGGAAATGTACATAATAATTATCTCTGAGACAATTTCAAATTCAGAGCAGAATTTGGTGTACTGTGCGGCAATTTGGAGGGTCATGATTTTAATAGAGCCATTTATCCAACCACATAAACAAATCTGTGACCGTGAGCAGACATCATAGCTATGTTTGGCACGATACGTGTACTAAATATAGCGCGGGCTAAAACTGTTTTTTATTTGCGAAGATGGAGCGGGCCAGTTTCATCACGGCAATGCTACGAATCCGATCGGATCTACGGTTATTTCTTTATCACATATTCCTCTAGCTGGCTTGCTGACTTTCTTGTGGGTGATACACCTGAATGTCGGGAACAATAGTAATATTTTTCTCTGCCATGAAGGTAAGGAGTGTGTTCGTAAACAGCCTTCATACATGACAAGCCCGTCATATTTTGCCGCCCTCCTTCAAACTCCGTATTTTTATTATTCCACGGTACATGTCGTGGGTTTTCTCCAACATTTTGGGCTAGAGAGGCCATCGAATTGTGAAATTAATCGCAGAGTATCGCGCTGAAGAGTTCACGAGCGCTGTTGTTCCATACGTCTCTCTCAAAGAAGTAGCCCATGGTTCAGCTAAAATACAGTCTAAATACCTTTTGCTCACGACCAGAAACTAATCACATGTTGAATAGGCTTGCCGCTTCCATTTCGGGACAAAAAATGTAGGGGTAACCACTCGTTTTTTTAAAGTTATTGATCTTTTTTGAAAACTTTTACAGTGCCCGTTACACTTTTTCCTGTCACCTCCCCAGTAAGTAAGGCATTTGCGTTTCTGCGCGCGCACTACGCCATCTGCAGGTACATGTTTACAGTTGGATTTCAGCGTAATTTTTAAACGATAACAGCTAGGTTTTTAGCTGGAAGACGTTAACAGTTAGTGGCTAGCGATATGCTGCTACTCTAGTCTCCCTGGTTTAAGTACAGGTTCATTAAAATTGATTTGATCACTGTAGGAAAATTTTGCTTTAATTTTAGTCGTGTGCTTGGTGGCGTAGTTGATTGCGTCAATATTAACCCCAGCGCGCGCGCGCTTAAACCTTGGCTTGCGTGATGCGCAGAACGTGTGCGCACTAACAAAAGTAGGCACCGTCCTTAAATTGGAAAATTTACTGCGATGATCACTCTTTACTTTCATCTACAACCGCAGTACAAATATGAATTATTTCATATATGCTTCACATCGCTATTGGGTTTATTAGGAACAAAACAGTCTTTGACTGATGCACAAACATAAAGAGCAACTCCGAAACCACCAAGTTCAAACAAGCCACGATAGGACTAATAAAGTGACAATTTTGTCCAAATAGCGAATCCTGCCAAAGTGTAAAGTTTGGACTTTATAGAACGTGCGTATGCAGTTTGTTCCTGGGATTTAAAGATCTTTTAACAATGGCGTATAATGCATGTAAGGAGTATTTATACTGCTCAGTTTAGTTTACTGTTAGCCTCTCGAGCGCCATTAGCAAGAAAGCAATGTTTTGCTCGTTCTTCTTCTCCTCCCGGTACTCCCCTGTCATATGCTATTAGCTTGTTGAACCTCCTTTAACACCAGTATTCCTTTTAACCCACTAAAGGGTTGATTGTCTAATTCTCCATGTTGGTTTTTAGACTCGGATGGTTCTCGCAAGGAGGAGGAAGAGCCATTTCTTGACCCTTTGAGCCAGGATGTCTCTAAACTGGATTAATGTATCCAATAATTGAAGATGTGGAGTGACCAAGGCATGCAGACAGGCCCTACTCCTAATCAACGATACTGGCGTTTTGCTAAAAAAAAATGCTGTGTCTACGTTAGACCGCGTTACAAGTATGTGTCAAAGGTAGAATTTGTGTTTGTGGAGACGTCATTCAAATCACTCGATTCTGTTTTTACGAAAACTACTGGGAAAATAACCCATTAACCGAGCAAAAAGAAAAAGAACCCGGAAGACTTGACCTTGGTGACGCGCGTTTCTCTGCGCTTGCCTTCCGTCACGTGTTCTTGGTCCGACTACTCATTGGTTCATTTTCTTAGTTACTCGTGATGAACCATTTAAATTTCTTTAGTGTAGGTTATAAGAAACACAAATAACAACCCTCTCTTTGCCGGGGAAACAAGTGACTTATCCATATGGTTTCAGACTCTTGTTGACCAATAACAAAACAGAACGAGCACTGGAATGTCGCAACAGCTTCAGATCACTGAGAAGCGTTGCGTTGCCTAGCAACCCCGCTGACTCAAAATGCGGGCTCAGTCTATTCAAAGGTATAGGATTCTGATCAAGAACAGTGCTTGTTTCCCGGACAGTGTCATTAGTTTCATGGGAAGTACAGATATTTAATGAAAATTTCTAGTTTGGGGTGTAGCCTGAATTTCAGCCGTCTCCTCCTCTCGATAATTAATCTAGCGAGAGGAGGAGACGGTTGAAATTCAGGCTAATTTGGGGTGCTGTTAACCTTGCGATGGTTACCAATGGAATAATTCAGTTTTCAAAAAGTTTACTACAAGAAGGTGAATTTTGTAATAAAAATATGGATTTCATATTGTAATCGTCCCGGTTTGCATGGTACGTTTCCCACAGTTTTTAGAAATTATATTAGTATTGTATTTATATATTGAGAGGTTAAACTCGAGTGTTGTATATCGTTGCTAACATACAACGTGTCTATAGTTTTGGAGTGAATGACACACGATGTTTGTTAAGTATATTGTAAAAAGAAGAGTAGTTTAATAATAGGTTTTGAAATAATTCATGGTCAATCGATAGATTTTGTAATTCTTCATCTTTGATGGATATAGTCAATGTATGCAATGTTCTTGCTCAGTAACTTGTTATTAAAATGATTTTTGATGGTTGAGCGGTTTGCATTTTGATCACCTGTCACCCGCCACCTGCCACCCGTGGAAAAGTGCTGCAAGTTAATTATTGCTTCCTGGCGTTCGCTTTCAGGTTCTCCTTTAGTTAAACCCTGTCTTGTAAACGTGATATCAACTCCGCTATCGCTTGTTGGCAAAGCGATAGAAATGAGTTTTCTTTTCTAAAATAACAAAAACCGTTGTTTTCGTAGCCTCTTCCAGGCATTCAGTTAGTCAAGGCATAGCGCAGAAAACAGCGCGAGAAAAAAGAAAAGAAAACGCGGCGAGAGGAAGCAAGAGAACGCCTGTGGGCAAACTTAACAAAAGGTCGTTCCGGTATACCAGGATCTGGTATACCCTCTGATTGGTATGTTTGTCAACACTCGAGCATTGCTGACGCAGATGAGATGTACGATATGGCTGTGTTTGGAGAACTTTCAACGAGTAACGCGTTGTTCAAATATGTTATAAACAATAAGGTAAAAGATTTCCCCAAGTGAAGTGCCTTCACGAAGAACGGAAGAATTTCATAAAAATATGGTCAATGAAAGATTCCGTTGCAATCCTTTCCCCCGGTTTTTTGAAAGAGTTTAATCTCTCAACTCTTTCCACGAGTAATGTCTGTGATGAATGGAGAAGCCGGCGCCGTCTTCATGATCATGGTGGCTTGTGTAGCTCTCGAGGCCATAATGAAAGACCAAATTGAACAGTTTATAAACGCAATCGGAGTCGCAGCAACGGCAATGGGTATCGAGTAAGAAGCCGAGAAAAACCGGAAAGGGCGAGATTGTATGTAAAGATCTATAAATACGGTTCGTGACATCCGTACATTTGCCGTTCTGTTTTCGGCATATTGACCTTTTGCTTTGCAGAGTTTGACACCTCTGTAATTTGCCATGCGGTGTTTATGCTTTGTTAAGGCTCATTTCTTTTGAAAAATATGTTTTAAGTCTCTAAGTGTTGGCTTTCCGTTCGAGGGACAAAGTTTGAAATCTTCCGTGAGCATGTTTCAAAGAAAGGTTGACAACTGAAAACCACAAGCCGGCGGTCATGTTAAGGGTCTCTATTGGCGGTCTATAAGTGGGCGGAACGACCTTTAATTAAGTTTGCCCACAGGCGTTCTCTCGCTTCCCCCAACAACCCTTTTTGGGTTACCTTAATAATACAATATTTCACTACGCTAGCCACACAACAAAAGCTGGTTTCCAGGTGGGACGTAGGTAGCCACGTTACAAGAGACTCTTGAGACCCTCGGAGTCTGTACTGAAGCTTTAAAGCGGAAAAACGTGCTGCTGCAGCTTTCTGCGTATCCCTAACCCCATTTTGCGCGGCTTAGGTAACAATGCAGGCTACAATAGTTAAAAGCCGGAATGTGGGACTGATAATAAGGTACTCGAGGATGTCGTTCGGTTGATTTATTTATACTTGAGCAAGCATAAAGGCCCGTTTACACAGGCGATTTTTGTCGCGGCAACTCGATGCAATTTTTGTCGCACTAGAATTGCATTGAGTTTCAAACATGTTCGAAACCCCTGCGATGCGGCGACAAATCGCACTGAGATTCGCACCTGGTTTTCACGTGCGATTTTGAATTTGCAACTTTAGCGCGACAAAAATTGCATCGAGTTGCCTGTGTAAACGCGAGTTGCCTGTGTAAACGGGCCTTAAAGTTTTTTCAGCATTTCACTGTTAAGAAAACAAGTCTCTATGCTTGCTAAGACGCTCTCATACTTCAGTATATATTCAGTAATTTGCTTATACATATGCAATATGTGAAGAGGGTTTGGAAAAATCGTGTCTTCGTACGGAAATTTCTTGTGTACCGCGGGGAAATAAAGGGTTGTTAATGTTAATTTGTGGGAGGCGCGGTGGCCTCATGGTTAGTGCGCTCGTCTCCGGATCGAGTGGTCCAGGTTCGAGCCCTGGCCGGGGACATTGTGTTGTGTTCTTGGGCAAGACACTTTACTCTCACAGTGCCTCTCTCCACCCAGGCGAATTTAATGCTGGGGGGTAACCCTGTGATGGACTAGCATCCCATCCAGGGGGGAGTAGAAATACTCTCAGTCGCCTCATGCTACAGAAACCGGGATAAGCTCCGGCCTAATGGGCCACTTGGCTCGTATGCAGACTTTAACGTTAATTTTGTCCGGAAAAAAAATGATTCTCCACGAGGACATTACACCAGTTTGCCATTAGTGAGGAAAAAATTTTGCTACTTACTGGGAAAATTGAAAAAGCTTATTTTGTAACCTTTTTATTCACCTAAACGACGAAATTCCCGCCGTTTTTTTCAAACTGGGAGCCTGGTGCACAGTCAAAACTTGCGCATGCTTATTACGTTTTTCCCCTCTGAATACTGATAGCTCGGACGGTGACGTCATAACCAAATTTTCTCGGCTTGCAACCTCGATCCCAGGGACTCTCCTTTGCCCTCCTTTGTCATTGAGGAGAGAGCCGCACAAAGGTTGCGGCTGCCCACATGACAACCTGTGGACGAACAATTTTTGTCGTTCTATACTGAATGGAAAAAAAAGGTGATCGCTATAGACCAAACACGGGCAAGTACACCTTTAAAATTCCCCAGTCCTATTCTAAGCTTCACACAGGCTAAATTGATTAAACAACTATTCTTTGAAATGGAGGTGAATAGTACCATAGCATTTACCGAGCCGCGAAGCTCGAGGTCAATATTCTACGGTCAGTGTAAAACTCGGACTGCAAACGCGGGTGAATTGCAGACTGTAGACTTTTTAACTGAGCCGTGTTACCGTCTCTATCATTGAGAAGTAACCGTTAACAGCAAACCGAAGCATTAGTTAATCTGACGTGAGTGATATTAAGGCTAACGCAGTGATATTCAATCTAACCAGAAATTCAGGCTCTCCGGAGTGCAGACTTTCACTACGATTAGCCCTCTGAATAACCAAGCCCTCGATAATGGAAATAATACGGCAAATAGTCTGAAAGTCCGTAGTCTGCGGTCTGCATTTTACCTGAGTCTTTGTTTTACTCCCAGTCTGAAGCTGCTCGAAAGTCTAACGTCGGTAAGTCTTTTATTAATTTTAAAAACTTTCAGGCCAACTAGTCTCGTAGCCGTCTTTGTATTTTCTGGTACTTCATCATCTTTTCATATTTCGGGATTTCTGAGTCTCTCTTCTTCATTGCTTGCAGGAAAACTTTTACCCTTTTTCTGCACATTTTTGTCAGTGATAGTTCTTAGAGAGCAGCAGATTTGGCGGTGATGCTAACAACAGTAAGGTTAGATTTATACGTAGAAATGTATCATTGTTCCCATTGACACCTGAAAAAATAACTATAGGAAAGAAAGAAGGACTTCTTCAAAGAAGTAAAGTAGGGGATTATTCTGAGTAATAAATTCTATTTATTCAACGTGGTCCCGGCCCGTCAGCTCCATAGCCAGTCTCTAGCGGTACCCTGCCCTAACTAGGGATAATAGAAAACAAGGAATAGTACAACAGAAGTATAATGAATTATAGCCTTCTTTTCTTTGTGAAAGTGAACCTATACCTTTCGCAATGTTAGAGTATTTGAGCGATTAGTTTGTGATAATTGCTTTATTGGGAAAACAAAACGTCGATTACATGAGAGGAAAACGGCACATCTCAAGGCGCTGACGAGTAACAGCCATTCTTCTGCCATTAATAATAATAATAAAAACAATAATTTGTATAGCGCAAATTCCATACAATGTTCAAATGCGCTTCACAATAAAATTACACAGTCCAAAAATCGAATATAATAATTAATACAACTATCAGAATAAAATAAAATGAAAGAGAATAAAATACTAATACTGCTTACAAATAATAATCTACTATGATATCACACTCAAATTATGATAAGAATGCTAAACGAAAAAGGTGAGTTTTTAACCTCGATTTAAAAATATCCAACGACTTGGAGTCTCTAACTTCGAATGGTAATGCATTCCAGAGTTTAGGTGCTGCACAAGAAAACGACCTGTCACCAAGTGTCACTTTAGATTTGAAGCTGGGTTGCATAAGCAAGAGGATGTCACAAAAACTTCTACTGATCATATCACCCAAACAGGCCACAGGATTGAATGGGATCACTTTGACATTTTAGCCACTGGACAGTCTGATATACATTGTAAAATTAGGGAAACCTTGTTGATTCGTGATTTAAAACCAGCGCTTAATGAAAATGTTGGCAGTGAGAAACGCCTTCTCTACTAGCCATTTATATTTTTTCAAGAAGATTTAACTAAGTCTGTTTATTTTCATTTACTTTTTCATTGTCATTACTTTCCTTATTTGGTTTTAGTCTTCATGTTTAAATTTAACTGTAGTTTAGGTAACCGTTACTTCTGAAGATGTATGTTGAAGAATACGAAACGTCAAGTTCATAAATGAAAGTTTGTACAACATGCGTTGTCTCGTTATGTTTACAACCGCAGTTTATTTGTTATTTTTACTCAACTGAGTTGAAATGGCCGAAGAATAAGAGTGTCTGCGATTAGTTTATGTAAACTTGTAGAAACTAGGAATAGGTCCTTTGCAGGATCCAGTCACATGGTACGGAATAAATTACACTGGGACGCAAATGACGCAGTGGGACTTCCAAAACAAAAGAACTCTTATCAGTCCAGCGTGACTTTCCTTTGTTTTGAAAGTCCCACTGCGTCATTTGCGTCCCAGTGTAATTTATTCCGTGCCATGTGACTGGATCCTGCAAAAGGCCTATTCCCACTTGACCATTTATAAACTTCTGACGAATTAAAGTAAACAGTGTAAATGTTAAGACGTACCTTATGTCTAAACAAGTGTGCAGCTAGCAGCGGAGCCCCGGGGGCTTGAAGGGCCGGTAAACGGTGCCCCATACTAAAAAAAAAACCGTGAATCGCTTTTCACATGGTAAAAATGGCCAGCAGTATTGCTCGCGGGCGCGTACGCACAACGACGACGACGATGCACAGCATGGCGACCATACTCCAGCTTTGATATTGCACATCTATTTTACGGTCAAATGACAACTTTTAAAACAAGGTATCCGTTGACCAGTACCACAAGACCATATTGCGGGCTGGAGTTTCGAGATCATTGTGATCACGGTTTTATTTAATATTAACCGCTGACCAAGTGCCGGCTTTTTGATTGGATCGCCAGCTCAAACCTGGTTAACCCATCTTTCCAGTGATACCCAGATCAGATTGATCGACCCAATGAAGCCTGAAATATGCACGAAAATGCTTAGAAATTTGAGTGAAAAACTCAGAGTGATTTTCAATTGAGGGAAATTAAGTTATTCAACCTGTTAGCACTTGCGTGATTGTTCAGACTATTTTGTTGTCATTTTTTCATTTTTTTTTTGTTTTCTCAATGCCCTCCAAGGTGATAATAACAGTAATAGAGTTTATGCTCTTGGACATAAATATGATTTGGACCCAGAGCTCAAAGTGAGTTTGAGTCGGGCCCAGATTAAAACATATATATGCCCGCGAACATAAACTCTATTATTTCATTACAGTTAACAGTATTGTAACATTATTATAAGTAAACCTTTTGTGTAAAAAAATTACAACGTCCAGTCTCAGTTATGGAATTCTTAACACATATTGTTTTAGTATTGCTTTATGAAGTACATTTTTGCTATTCAGTAACATCTTTTGTGGTATACCTATATCGAATATTAACGAACTTTCTATTTTAGCAGAAAAAAAAACCTACAGTATATTCAGCATACCTTGTGATGTAAACGTCAGATAATTATAATGAAGATACACGAGTACAAAACATACAAAGGTTCGAAGAAAAGTTCATAAATTAAGCGGTGAAAAAGGAAGAACAAGAACGAAAAACAAAACAAATGCTTCAATAAAAAATGAAAAACAAATGGAGCAGATAAATTGCTTCCACTTTCCACAAAAAGCTTCAGGAGTTCTACTTTTCAAACCAAACTGTTGAAGGATCTCTAACTTGCTATTCGGAAACGAAAGAGAGCTGTAAAACATACAACATATAACGCTCTCCTGAATATTGAAAATGAAAAAGTATTTTGCTACAAGGATGATATAGTTTAAAATGTCTTGAAATTTTCCGTGTTGCTCTCTACCAACTAAAACGGACATTACATTCCTAAAGGTTATTGTCTCTTGAACAAAAAAAAAACACAACTGGATTGTATACCATATAATAATGCTATTTCTGATTAACATACTTTGGCCCTTTCATGTGATTGACAGATAATAAGCCTTTTGATGGTGCAATTCTAATTTCATTGTGATCAACTGGTTCATTGTGGAATGAATTGAACGAACAAAATGAGGAATTTTCCCTAAGTGAAAGTGAAAATCCTGTTCGCTGTTAATGCTTAAAAATTCTCGACGAGTTATGGCCGAATGCAAGAAAAGTTAAAGAAACTTCGTTTATGACTTGTCATCATTCAAGTAAAGCTAAGAAATGCATTTAGAAACTGAAAAACGTCGAGATTTTCAAAGAATCATTCCCCTCTGTGTCAGGTCTCAGTAGCTAGAGGTGGATGTTTACCGAGCATCGAGCCACCTCCAAAGCGAGGAATACTTGTTAAAAAAAACTCGCGCCAATGTGTAGTTATAATTTCATTATTTCTGCCGACATCTTTGCAGTCATTTTATTGGCGGTTACTTTACCAGCCTTTAAGCCAAAAGGAATTCAACTTCAAAGCAATAGTGTACAATATCATCTGTTTTCCTGAAAGCTGCGCTATATCGGTGATCTGTATTCGAAGCAAAACTACAATCACATCGATGATCATGTCTTTGCAGCCATCAAAGGAAAGGAAGTTTTTCCCAAGCTTTGTCTATTTTAAGGCCAACAGAACAGAGGACGTTTTTTGTGTTTATGAAGAAAAAGCAAGACCTTAAAAGCTTTTAAATCTGCGCAAGTGGTGAACATACGTGACGCAAGCAAGTACATAGGGACGGCAAAGAAAATGACGTGACAAAAACCAAAATGTTTTACCTCGATGGGTTACCAAATTTTCTAGGTATGGGGCCCCGCTGTCGCGCCTCCGAGGCACTATTTAAGACAGCCTAAGGGACAAGTTCTCCGGTTCAATGTTAACATTTACTAGCATGAAAATAAAATGTTTGACAGAAGACGAGTTTCAACGACAACGAAGACCGTTTTCTTTTTAACAACAGAATTTTCCTCTTCTGTCTCGTCCCCGGCAGTCGCAGGCACCTTTGCGGTCAATTGGTTAGGCTGAAACCAAAGGGCAACGCTAGGATTGATGGATTTTTCAAAAATGACAGGCCCACAATTCAACTGCGTCATGTTCGCATATGGGAAAAACTATTGGATACGAGATATCATAATTACTGACAACTACTCCACCCCTTAATCTATCCCATGACGTCATTATTGATTGCTTCATGGCAGATCGCTGACTGTGCATCAGATAGCAAGCTGCAAATTTTGCATATAGGTTCATTTTAGGCCAAGCTGATTTCAAAGGCTATAAGTTGGCGTATTCGATAACATCGATAACCGTCGGCCGAACTGAATGTCGTCTGAGACATGGAACAAAAGTGGGAAACAGCAAGGCATTTGCTAACGTAAAGTTTGAAATGCTGGGGAAAGTCGTGAAGTCAAGTCTCGGCCCAGGAGGTAAGCGTGTTTTCGATCAAGAAAATGAAAAACTTTTTTAACCAACAAACTCCTGCGTTCGTAAACACTTCTTCGTAAATCATTTTTGACACGATGTGGTAAATTCTAGCGGGAAAATTAGCTATGGAAGACCCACACAAATATTACTTAAATCGCGGGAAAAAATCAAGTCGCAAATTCATCAAACCCTTCCCGATAACGAAAATACACAAACGGCTGTCAAAATGTGGCAGTCGTAATTCTGCTTTAGTGTCCGTTTTTAACAGTTAATGGATATAAGTTATATCCATTAACTGTTAAAAACGGCTTATTTTAAAAAGTCACTTAACTGAACATGTGCAGGCAAAAGAGTTTTTTGCGTTAAGCACTGGCTTTTCTTGTAGTTGCATCCTAGCTATCACAGGCAAAAAAAGATTATTTAGAACACTCAACAAACGTCCATTTGTTATTCGGTATGAAAGTAGATTTTTGCAGGTGTGAGGCTTCTCTTGCTCCCGTCTCTGTCATGAGCCATCATTGATTGCGTTGGAATATAAATTGTCTTTTCTAACATCCACCTGCACTACATATTGTCTGTTATTGAACTTTTTATCCATGTAAAATGCATCCCTTAGATCTAATTGCGACCCACAGGAACAAAATTTATACTAACCCTTGTCCGGTAAAAAATAAAATTCCGCGCAAGCTCTTGCAGAATTTCAAACACTTTGCAAGACATATCCGCCTGGCATTTTTCGGCAGTTCAAAGCAGTATTTCTAGAAACCTACCTGAAAGAAGTTAAGAGGCATTTACAGGACTGCTCGGTTTTGACTGCCGCTTGTACTGCGGGCGCAGCGCCAGTACGCAAGGAAACTGCTAAGAAAAGGTGCATGGAGAGCCATATGGAAAAAATCAGACAAGCGATTTCTGCTATCCAGTTCCTGTCTGACTTCTTTTGCAAGCTTTTACCCACCAAAAATAGTATGCGCAAGATGAGAAGAAAAATCTTCGTGCCCTACAAAACTTGCCTGTAGTAATGTTAATAGTCTATTTAAACACATTGATGAAATTCGCTAGATTTTAATCAATTCTCCTTTGGAAGTGCTAGACATTAACGAATCTAAGCTGGATGACACTATTTCTGATACTGAAGTATATATTCGTGACTATATCATAATCCGCAAGGACCGTAGCCAGTCAGGCGGTGGTGTTGCTCACTATATCAGGGACAATTTCTCTTACCTTGTGCCCGAAAATTTGGAAATGGTCTGTGTAGAGATAAATCTTCTTCACAGCAGGTCATTTCTGGTCAGCACTTGGTATAGACCTCCGAGCGCGGAGATGCAGCTATTTGATGAATACAAAAAATTTGTCCAGCGTTGTGATATCGAACATAAGCAACTGATTCTACCTCATAGGGGATATTAATTCTGACTATGCCAAAACACCCCTTGATGTACATATACTAGAACCCTACAGTTCATATCCTCTGTTTATCAGATAGAGTAACTAATCAAAGAGCCTAC
>JAHPZR010019066.1:0-12950 GCA_019787425.1 Platygyra sinensis | reverse complement strand
GCCGGAGAACTATTTTAACAGTTTCCGGACCTTCATCCACCTCTTCTGTGACTCTGAAACTTCTTTTGTCTCTTATCTAACAGAGTGAGAGACAATTGTTTTTTTTTTCCTATAAATAACATAAAAGAAGCCTGTAGTTTTCTTATTAACAAATTTATTTTTATTAACAAATTTATGAAGGCATAAATCATTTTAATTTATGTAGTAATTTACCAATGTACCTAATTATGCATTCCATACTCTGATGTTATTTCCAACAACTGCTTTATTTCACAAATTGTTCCTATTTTAGATACTGAGTGACTCTTGCATTGAGTCTTTGTAATAACAGCAATAACAGTAACACCTACAACATCAGTATCTAAAAGCACAACCTAATTTTGTCCTCAATGCGTAATTGCAGAAAACATCCGTACCTCCCCCAGGGAAGGGATTTTTTTTTCTAAGACCCCCCACTCCCCTGGAAGGTCCAACTAAGCTTCATACATTTCTCTAAATTTTTTGGCCTTTCAGAACCCTCCCCCATTCAACCCAGGAAATTCCGATCCCTTCTGTGGGGGGAGCATGTATTTTTTTCAAAAAAGGACTTTCTTGTTTCGAGCTACTCTCATTCACTACTTATAGGGAAAGATGTCTTGTTTCATTTAGATCTGTTAAGAGTGTAGAGTGTACAAATAGTACAAAGTGAAGTATATTGTATGGCTTCATTTGAGAAAAGCATACCTTGTTATCCTCTTTCTCTCTTTCTATCTTGTCTACTTTCTTGGGTTCATCAAGGTCTCTCTCCTTCTCTTCAACTTCCTCAGTCTCTTTAGTATCTTTTTCTGCTCTCTGTTTTAATCAGTGACATTAACTTTAAATTCCTTTTTGTCAGTTGTTGGTACCTAAATATACTGGCATAGGAAAACAATATACAGTAACAGCTCATCCATTAACTTCATGATACTGTATTGACAGTATAAGCAGTTTAAGCCACCAATGAAAGGACAGTTTTAAAACATTTGATATTCTGTGGCCTTGTGATGAAGGCCAATAAAAGCTGAAAACATGGAAACAAATTTATCGAGCACAACATGTACAGTTCTTCATGTGACATGTGTAATCTGTATATTGAATATTGTTATTACATTTTGGTCAATGCTTCATGCAGACATGTAGACTCCAGACATCCAAACTATATTTTAATTGCGCAATGGATCTGTTTACTCTAATTCCTTGTATCCTTATGAAAATAGGTTAAGTAGATAACTATTTTATAATTCACAGACCTTTTCTATAGAATCGTGGTGCAAACTTTGCATGAATTCTGCATTTTGCTCTTCACGCTGTGATCTCCAATGAGCTAGCTGTTCTCTGTGAAAATTGTACTTTTAATTAACAATAGACGTATTTTGTATAGCTTAACTTTAACATAAAATTATTGCTCTATTCAGGCAAAGCTAGATCAGAAGTAGATAACTATTTTATAATTCGCAGACCTTTTCTATAGAATCGTGGTGCAAACTTTCCATGAATTCTGCATTTTGCTCTTCACGCTGTAATCTCCAATGGGCTAGCTGTTCTCTGTGAAAATTGTAGTTTTAATTAACAATAGACATATTTTGTATAGCTTTACTTTAATGTAAAATTATTGCTCTATTCAGGCAAAGCTAGATCCTACCCCAAGTAGGTAAGTAACTTCATGCATATAGGAATTTTAGCCAAGACCGTGTAGCAGAACTTTGAACCTTTTTTCAATTGGAGATCGACCATTTCATAGTTTAATTGGAGATCCAAGTTTTCAACTTGCAACCACTTGTGATGCCGTTTGTCACCGGAAAGCATAGCATATTAATTCCAGATTTATTCCACATTCTTTTTAATTATAATACGACAATATTAACACGATGTTGTTCTGTGGAGATATTTTCAATTGATTGTGCTCTCTTCTTACCTTTGTAACGTGAGGCTCTGCATCATAAGGCTCACTTTATGGAGCAGACTTTCGACATTTAGTCTTGCAGGTCTTTTCCTAATGTCAATGATATAAAACAATTGCAATTAAAGCATTGTCAAAATAGTCACACACCAAGCACAAGAACATATTTAACTTGGGATGTGCAAGATTTTGTTACAATACTTAGATACTGATGTATTTGACCTAGTAATGTACTTAACTAAAATGTTATTTGCATATAAAATATATCACCTTCAACTCGTTCCATAAAAACAGGCCTCTGTTGAGTGGATGGCACAAAGATGAATTGATCATCTTGCCCATTTCCATATGACTTGAGCACTGTTTGTAGTCAAAGAAATGAAGCAAGGGAAAATAAACTGCATTCTATACCAGTAGCCAACCATTCCTTAAATCATGACAATTTCTGTATTCTTTTTTAAGGAGTTTGAAAGTTACAGTGAGACTGGTTACTCAAACTGGGCCGTTAGAATAGACTTACTCAAAAACAAGGGATAGTGTTCTTCATCTCAAATAAACAAATAACATTTTCAAGACTACAAATAATTGTTTAACAAATTTGAGAACCCAACCAATTAGAATTTTACAAGAGATTATGATCTTTTGGGGAAATAAACAAATGAAAAATTAAAGAATACAAAAAAAATAGTTGTTGTCATGAAACTAAACAATGTGCATTACTGTTGAGAACCTCTTTTAGGAACTTTGCAATTTTTTTTAGTTCTGTTCCTAAATTCTCTACTCTAATCAGTGGTTTTGGTTTAGTTGTCATAAATTAGTTTTCAAGCTTATTTTTTTAACCAAGATTTCTAAATCTGATAACTCACTGTCAAGGACTGAATCTGTAGGAGTGTACATAATTAATCCAGATGATTGATAGTGTCTATATTTTCATGTCAAACTGCAACAGACCCCAGCACTTTCCAACACAAGAAGGCTTCAGATGTGTCTACCAGTCCTTTGTATTTATTTCACGTTTTGATTGATTAGCTTTCTCCTAGTAACTCTGTTCAAATAGCTACTCTGTAAAATTAGTAATGACTATTGCTGCTTTTTTATTACGAGAGATTAGCCAGCAATTCGTGTATTTATTATAAATGAGGAACTTCATATGTACTCGAACTTTAACACAGTAAGCATTTTAGCTATTTTTTTTTCACTTTATCAACATGTGTAATGCAAACCCATCCATGATGCAGCAGCTCTACAGCATTTTGAAAACTTTCTTTTAAGAAAAAAAAAATTAAAAAACTATCTTTCAGGCTCTGGTTTCCTAAGCTACCTTCTTGACCATCTTTTGAAGATGGCAGTGTCACCCAGAAAAACCAGTCTCCTTTGTTGCTCTCCTCTTGCAGCCTTCTTAGAACCCTAGTTAAAAAAGTGAGACTATAGTGCCATTCAGTTAGTACAAACAATATATACATCATTTCAACATTATTTCAATATGTTCTTCCCCGTCTGTACAAAGGGAAATGTTTTTAATTAAATCTATAGTCAACAGGAACATAACATGCAGTGTACCAACACCAATCTTAATGTAATGCGAAGCATTTATTATGCATGTATCTTAGCATTGCATTCCCAAATGATCTTTGGTTTGCTGGGTTCAAGATTAGAGCAACTATGGTCCGTCGACAGTCATGTGCCTGCCAGCAGATCTAGTATGTACCAAAAAACATAAAGCCAGCTTAGAATGCATTATGACACTGTTTGTAAATGGGGAATGACATTACATGTACCTTTTTGCAATCTCAAATAATTATAAGTCTGTTAACTTGGAGAAAGTGAATGGTTCAGAAGGGTGTACTTTCCATCGGGCAAGTAATTAACACTATCAGTAAGTTGCCATACCTTTTTTTCTCTGTTTTCTGGGGGTTAAAGTGAAGATGTCACAGGCAAAATTCAAAGCACTTACCTCTTTTCAAATCAGTGAATTAGGCATGAAGCTGGTATCTTCATTCCTAACTGACTCATTAAACAATCTCTGACATTGAACAACTTCATCCGTTCTTGACTGTATGCTTGAACACTCTATTGTAGAAATCAATTATGCAGCATAATTATTAATTGTCTGTCAGGTTTCCGTAGTAGTTTGTGCAAACCATAAATATTTTCAAAGAGGCATTCATAAAACAACAACTCTGTAAAATAGTTCTTGCCGGTAGACTATATTTTTAACGATTTTTACTTTCCTTTGATGGGCCAGTAAAATTTTCGGGCAGTCTTCATGAAGGTAGTCCATTCATTCTGATTGGGAAGTGTTTGTTCAAACTTGGAAATGCTGTTATTAATACGGTAGGCATCTTAGAAATTTACCATTATTACATAGAAGTTAAAATAGCTGTTATGGTTCATGGCTCAGTAGTCTTATGCGTTAGACTGCCACTCAACTCGCGCTCTGATTGGCTGTTGGGATTATTCAAGATGGCGGCCGGTGTAGTCATCCATATTCAAGATGGCGGAGCCTAGGAACCCTAGCCCAAGATGGCAGCCCCTTACTTCCCAGTCCCCTATCCACTAGTTCCCCTATGACATCATCCCTGGAACCTAGTTCCCCTCTGACCCCTTATGACGTCATCCCTCATTACTAGTCTACTACGTCAACTGAATCTTATATTAGGATCATGACATGTTTGCTTATCCATGTGGTACAACTTACTCTGTTACTTTAGTCACTGCACATGTGCAGTGCATCCTGGTAAACCATAAGGGAAAGGGTTCATATTTGGATCACAAAATGCCCTCTGGCGTTTGTGGGACCAATTACTCTGTGCCCTGGTAAGTGCGCATGTGCATTGATACAAACATCAATATGAGACAACAAACACGCATGCGTAGTAGTAGTAGTAGTAAACTTTTATTTCAAATCATTTTCATGCAACGGTAGTCAATAAATGCACAAGTATAGTAGTAAAAACAACTATTTTATTAAATATAAGACTCTGTAGTACAATGGTCACTCGAGAGATCCCTGCAGGGTCGTTGTTACACATGCCCTAAAGTAAACAACAAATTTTATTACCACGCAATAGTTCAAGATGAAAGATAAAAATAAAGTAAAAAAGACCGATTTTATAAAAAAAAAAAAACAAAGCAAAAAGATACAAATTAATTATTCATTGTCACTGCTCTTGCAATTTTATAAAAACTACCAAAAAAGACACCATGTTCAGTTTTAAAATGTCTCTTCTTTTTAACGATGCAATACACTGTAAAGTCTATTTACAAGTCTATTAAATGGTTCACATTGTCCATATCCTGGTCATCCAAAGCGGTTTTGTAACCGTATGGGTAAGTTTGAAATGTTCGCGGTTCAATCACACGTTTGCTGTATACCAATTGGTACTGCTTGGTCTGCTCTTCTGTTTGAATGGAGTAATCCTTTGCTTGCCGCACAGTGTGATAGAGTTTGCGTATGATGGTTTGACGAGCTTTGGTCAGCGGTTCTTGGATATCGTCTAGCACATTTTGTCGGAGGATTGGAAAGTTCAGCTGTTTGCTGCCTTCATTGTTGAGCGAAATCCCTCGGACTTTGCACTCTTGTTTACCTTGTTTGGTCTGGTAGCAATAGTTCTTTGGTCCACCAGAAGCAAATTCGACGATCATGTCGCCTTCATTGAGCTCGTTCTTGAAATCGCCCAGATAATTGCCCAGCTCTGGTTTCTTTTGGCCCGGTGAAGTTTTGAAAATCACGCTGTCGGTGTCAAAATAAAGCACCCGTTCTTGAAGTAGGTTGAGCACTTCATACAGTTTTAGTCGAGCGTGGCAGGTCGTGAAACAGGCAATGAAGATACTGAGGTTGGGTGAACTGGGTCGTCCTGCAGCTGTTGTTTGTAATGAGTCTCGACCTGTTGTTCTGTTAGCATGGACACGTACTGGATGTCGTACTTATTGCTGTCATGGAATTCGTGAAATTTGACGGGGTCATCAAATTCTTTGACCTCGGTCTTAGGCTTTTGACCAAATTTGCCCCACATGGAATTCAGCATCATTTTAGCAAGCGTGTGAAGACAGGGATTTTTGTCAATCTTGGTGGGGTCTAGCTGGATTTTTTCTTTCGCATAGTAATTAGCAACATGCTCCTGCTGCTTGTCGGGATCATTTCCCACGTACTCGGGCCACCCGCTGGCTTCTTCCTTAATCTTTAGCCAATATTGACGTAATCAGCAAACAGACCTTTTGTTGGGATTCGGGAAAATTCCAAACTTCATGAATGTGAATTATTTGATACCCTTGCTTCACAGCTTCTTATAGCTCGGGAGTACACCACCACGTGCCTGTGATCTGTGGCTGTTCAGACGTGTGAGGGCAGACAAAGCTTCGTTCGAGCATACAGTACCGGACAGAAGTAACCTAACAGAAAAATAAACACGGAACGTGTTCTTGGAGCGTTCCAATTAGCGTTCCTTTGGCGTTCCCCTAATATTCTGGAACGCAAAACAGAACGCGTTCTAAAGAAAATTTCAGAACGGAAGGAACGCAGGAGCGCGTTCTGAATTTTCTTTAGAATTTTCAGTAGAACACGTTCTCGTTAGTTCTTCCCTGAAGACGAGCTTTCCGAAAGGAGCAAGCGAAAGCACCAAAAATAAACCATATGCGCAGTAACCACAGACACAAGATCAGATTTCACGACACATCGTTTCTTCAAAGTTAAATACATGGAGGGCCAAAATATTTAAAAAAATATTTCAACAAAAAGAACTCAATTGGATGTGTAAAAACTGCTCAGAAAACAAGAAATTTTATTTATGCTTTTCCGCGCGACAAAATGACTCCCACGAGAGCCGAGAAATTGAATATGCGAAAATGAGTTAATTATCGACTTCAGAGGACAAAACGAAAGCAAATACATCAGAATCCGTGGTTCATTCTTGTACTATAACGGCCGCTTACATAAAAAAAAAACAACGGAAAATAAAAGCGAAAGACACTTGTAAAAATCAATCTGAAAGCAAGAGATCAAAAATTTCATCGCCGAGCAACGAAATATTTACAGCGCTGCAAAAGGAAGATAAAAGTTGGAAATCAAAAAGACCGTAAAACCGAGCCCATTATTTTGACATAAATGATATTTCAACTGCGCTAAATTAGTGCCCATGTAGTTCTTTTCTCGGCAGTTCTGTAGTAGCTGAATAAGAGTCAAATAAAATATTTGAACGAAGTGAAGAAAGTAAACAAACAAACTGCGGAAGTCGCCGTAAATTCCAGCGTGCAAACGAAAACACTGTTCACTTTTAATTTCTAAAATTCACAAATAGGCAATCAAATGAAAGAAACGTGACAAGAAGTTCAATAAAGTTTCATTCACGATGAGGGAAAAAAAACTTTCTGAAAGCAAAAAAAATGACCAAGTTTTGTAAACGTGCTTCCCTGCGTGACCGCATGTTGAAATTATATTCTTCATGCTAATTAAAGCGAAAGCTTGAGATTTTGCGGCCAACTTTTCGGTCAGTTTATCGGCCTTGGCTTTACCAATAGTTCCAAAGGTCGAATTCATCTTCGAAATAATGTTGTACATTACTATTTTTCTTTACGGAAGTCCAGGAAGCTGCTTTAAATCCCGGCTATAAATCTTCGGTCGGTAAGCAAAACTCACTTGAAAGTGAGCGCACCGATCGTAAGGAAAAGTTTGATGACTCAGTACACCTTGATCTTCAATTCTGAAGTAGTTTATTTGGCCCCAGCGCGCAATTACGCAAAGGACAAAATCTGAAACTTAAACTTGATGTAATTGATGAAGAAATGAAGAAAAACGATGAACTTGCTTCAACAGAACTTCAAAGAATTTTGTTAGCACGCTGCAATAACATTACAGTCTCTGCACGAACCATAACTCAGTTCTCAATGGAATGCATTCTCGCGTTCTCAATGGAACGCGTTATCGCGTTCTCCATAGAACGCATTCTTGTTCAGAACGCGCTCCAGCTCACCAGAAATTTTGCCGTTCCTTTGGCGTTCCTGCAGCGTTCTATTTCGCGTTCCAGTAACGCGTTCCGTGTTAGGTTACTTCTGTCCAGTACTGTAGGTTTACTCATTTCTTCCTCTACACAGGTGCGGCACAGCGGGAAGGTGAGCTTGTCGTTCTGACGGAGCGGTAGCACTGGGTGATAGAGTCCGTAGGGTGGAAGCACTGTGCATTTAGCTAAACCAAAGTACTGGGAAATGTCACCTTCTGGTTTAAAGATGATCTCTGGATGGCGGATGGGATACAAACCGTTCTTGTTGACATAAGGATAGAGGGATTTAAAGTCGTAGTAATCCACTGTCTCGGCAGCCTCGGTCTGATGATAGAGCTTGATCGCGTTCGTGCGCCTGCAACAGAAAGCATCACGAGGGTTAAGTGGGGCGACAATGTCAAGTTGATTGACAAAGTCACGTACAGCCGGATTGTTTTGTTTGAGTTGAGCCCACTGACATTCCCACATTTGCTTCACATTGTAACCACGACTTGCTAAATCAAAGACTTTGGCTTGCGTACAAATGTAGACATCTTCCATGGTTCTGTCTTCAAGGCGGCGGTGAGTTTGGCTGCGGTTGGGGTAGCAGCTGCGACAGCCGTGCCAGAAACAGCCCTGGAATTCGTACACGGTTTTGGTGAGTTCGTCATAACCATCGGCTGTGTAATTCATATTGGGAATGCGAAATTCTCCCTTGTTTCTTGCATGCTGAATCCTGTGGAGCTTTGAATCTTCCTAGTGAAGCCACTTGAGCGCTACTTTGGAATGATTACTAGTTAGCCGCCAGCCGTGAAGAGGTTCCAAAGCGATGGTGTTTGGTTCCATTCGATTTTAACGCAGATGGCGGTTGCACGCGGAGGCGATGGTCATGCAGCTGAAAGGATTAAACTTTGATTTTTCTTCAAACAGTTTTTTGAACTTCAAGCAGCCTTCTTTGAGAAGTTTTACATCACTTTCACAATAAGCCACCAGATCTTCAGCAAAATCAAACATGCCCGTTTGTTTAGCATGCCATGTTTCAAACGCTTTACGGCCACTCACAGACATGACTTCTGGCATGTAATAATGTTGCGGGGGGATTGGGCCGACGTACGACTGATTCTCTGGTGTATTGAATAGATGTGGAAAATAACCTTTTTTCAGTTCAGTCAGACCAAAGGTTTTTAGAAATGCAGACAGAGAGTCAATGAAACATATCCGATTCTGTCTGTGATATTTGTCTACCACGAAATAACCATCATAGCCCTGGAAATTATGCACAATGATGGTCACATCGCGGGTGTCGCCAGCTGTCAACGTATCCAACCATTCTAGGAAGTCGGTCATACATGTGTCACCTTTGAAATGAAAAGGATGGTCGTCTTCCTCGGTTTCAGCTACGACTAGATTGGCCGCCTGCGTTTTTGTATGTTGCATAGCCTCAATATCAAAAAAGACATGAATCGGCAGTTTCTCTTCCTCCTCATCAATATCCATTGCCCTCCCCATTCGCAGCTAGAGTCGCTAGACCCGCAGCAGTCCCCCCGCTTTTTCTTCTTTTTATGTTTTTCAGCTTTCTCCTCTTCGGGCTATTTGGCTTTTTGAATATAGCATTTGTGCTCCCTGACATTGATGTACTCTCGACACGAGGGACAGTCGGCGAAACCACATTGATGTTTTCTTTGCTCTTCGATCCCCACTAAATTCTTACGACATGTGGGACATTTTCGCTTGTGGGTACACATGCTGGCATTGACGGCATCCACTGCTTTTCCCTTGTAGGAATTGTTAAAGTGTTGCGTGACACAAGTCTCTCCATAAAAGAAGCGTTTGCAGCGGTCACATGGAAGAGAGGCTGGACGACGTTGAGCTTTTGCTTCATGATAATCGGTGCAGAAATTTTGCAGACAAGCTGGACAGTGATCCTGATTATTGCTACAACTGTGTTTACCTTCGTGATCGTATGGTTTGAGACAACGTCCATAGAAATAGCTAGTACCAAAATAACCGGGGAGACTGGTGACTACGTGAAAGTGCTGATTATTGTAGAGGAGCACTAACTGTCTCGAGGCAGACCAAACGTATCCACACGATAGCCGCGGGTTTCGTCAATGACGAGTAGCTGATAGCCGTATAACGAAGGAGCCATAGAGAACTTGCTTAATTCTTCATAGCCACAAGCGCCAAACAGTACTTGAGCATCTGTGTGAAGATTCAAAGCTTCGGTTCTTTGAATAGATTTACCATCTCTAAATCCGGCCCATTTTGGGTGGTTATCTACCTTCGCTTTGGCAGTGACAATAGCACAAGCGCAGCAGAGATCATCTTTGTTTTTAATCGTCACCCTGGTTTGTTTCAGCCGTTTAAACGTTTTGGGATGACTCTGCCCCGGTTTTATCTTTCGTTTCCCACTACCCAGGGGTGCTGTGCAAACTTGGGTAAATGGAAGCTGGAACGAGTCATCTAGTTCAAATTGTTCGTTTGAGTTGAGGACCCGTGCCATTTGTTGTAGAATGCCATCCATGCGATCACTACCTCATCCATTCCTCCACGGTCATAGTAGCCATAAGCGTGGTTTAACCGATTGCTGGCAAAATTGAAGTACACATAATTCCGTCCAGGGATCTGTTCTTTTTGAATTAAATTTTGTAAGCTTGAATAAATGGCATCACTCAAAGCTTGCGTTAAACGTTGGTGTTGAATAAATTGCCCCTGTTGTCTGAGATGGGTGGTATAGTGCCTTTCCCTGACACCCATTCGTTCACTGCGCCTGTCCACGTACAGGTTTACATCTAAAAAGAAACGGCCAGGTTCCCTAGCAAGAGGATTGCCGCCAATTTGTTGTTGATAATTTATTTGTCGTTCAAGGGCGTTGCCAACATTTGCAAGAAGTTTATCATTCAAATCCATGGCTGTTTGATTCTAAAAAACACAAGACAGTGCTTTAAGTTCTTTACTTCAACCAATCAACTTTGAGATTATTGGTGTTTGCTTAAACTTGCCTCGTTTATGAACCAATCAGTTCTCAGTTTGAGCGTCTTATGACATCCTTGTCTAGTTTTTATAACCCAATCAGCTTTGAGATTATTTGTGTTTGCTTAAACTTGTCTCGTTTATGAACCAATCAGTAACAAGAAAAGGCATCATTTTTACCTATATAAAGCGTTTGCTTTTCGTGTTTTTCTCAGTAATCAGAATGTTGCTGGAAGAGGAAGAAACTCAGATTGATCGTTTAGTGGACATGATTCGTACTATTATCAACACAGAAATGATTATTTTGGCGGAGACTATGGACAAGTACTGCAAATGTATTTCAAACCGAATGTTAGCTATGGAGGACGCTACGCTTAGAGAATTTACCAATCTGGAGAAATTTTCAGAAGCTTTTATCAAGGGTGGGAAGTCTGGAAGAGGGGAGAACAGGAAGAAGCGTTTAAGACAGTTTGTGAAACCAGGAGTTCAAATTAAAGCTTTATTCAACTTAACATGCATGTCTTGTTCTCGTAATATATCCATACTACAGTAGGCTTGGTCTAAAGTTGAACCTAAATACATCAATGTTGGTTTGTTCTGAATTAAACATTGGCCATGATAGCCAGACGGATTTTTTATCACTTTACCATAAGGCCAAAACATGATTCAGTGATATTCAGCAAAAGGTAAAATCATTTCAATGCTCCCATCAATTTTACACGCAAGACATTTGACTCGTTGAACAGATCACTTTGAAAAGTCGTGAAAGATTAAAATAAAGAAATTTTTACTTTTGGTAAAGTTTGACGCCATTGTCTGTGCTTTTCACAATAAGCAGCTGCCTCGTGTTGCGAACTACCTACATAGACTTCACATTTAGTACTGCAAGCATTTGTGTAAAAGGCTGAAACTCTGTGTCGGTACACTTTTGTTGGTCCTATATACGTGGGCGAGTTCCAAGCATAATAACATTGAAAATAAAAGTTTAATTCCTGATGAAGTCTTTGTTTAAAAACATTCTCTTCAGCCTCCCTTAATTCTTGCTGTCTGCTCAATTTAAGTATATAATCCCGAATCTCCAGAGGTAAACACGTCCACAGAGACTACAGTCAAATAAAATAAAACTTTATTGGAAAATGCGGTTTTTACAATAGAAATAGCTACATCAGTATTTCTTAACACCCATCCTAAATACACTCTTTCCTTTTGTCCATTGTGCTGTTTACATTGACCATACATGCAAAGATGAAAATGAAAGCTTTCTGTTTGTCTAAAGTTAAACTGCTGAAATGTCCTATGTTTACAATACTTTGAATCACACTTGGAAAAACCACACTGCAAATGACCTATTTTCCATACACTTTTCATTTAATGATACGTTTTAATTTCCTTGCAAATATTAAAATTTCTTTCACTTTTCTCAAGTCTATCTTGTTTACTTGCTTCGTGAAGAATATTGTCTTGAATCTCAATCGGTAATTAGTCCCACAGTGACTATAAAGAAGTAAAACTTTATTTAAAATCTTAGTTACAATAAGTGTTTAAAAAACCTATACCTAGAACAACACTTCAAATTACAATACTTTTAAACCTATAATGTAAAAACTAACCTAGGTACATCAATAAAATTTTTGGTTTCCTAGGAGGCACCAAAAACACTCCAGTGCTAACGGATTCGCCATACATATATCGCAACATCGTTTAACTGCAGCGGTACATTTAAATAAATTTCTTCCGAGGTAAAATACTTTGACTTTTCTAGTCATCGTTTTGGTTTTTAAATAGAAATCTACATGTTTTTCTTGACAATTTGTACATGAGAAACAACTACATTTTGATACACGACTAAAACGCTGACCGAAATAACTTTCCCTATTCCATAAAGAATAGATTTCATAGTACTGTTTTAGTTCTAAATTCAACTGTTTGCGAACAGGATCTTTGGCGACTAACATGCGGGAAACACTGTAAAATCATTTGTTTAATCTTGGTAGGTAAAATGTCCCAGCGACTCTACAATAAGCAAATACTTAGTGTTAAATACTCGCATGCCTAGTATTCTTAAAAACATTTCAAAAATACTT
>JAHPZR010019065.1:0-15905 GCA_019787425.1 Platygyra sinensis | reverse complement strand
GCCAAAAAGTGTACACCAGGGCAAAGTACACATCGTAGAAAATTCGTGGAGTATGATGCTGAAGACAAAAGGAAATTTTTCTGACAACGATATCACGTTAAAATGATGACAAAAGTGTGTGCAGACGCGGGGATGGACAAAAAGTGCGGCAAGAAAGAGGTTTCCGGCACGTTCCTCTGTTGGGAATTGTATTCGGGGGTTGTAGGCGCAAGTCGGCCTCAGCTCCAATTTACGAACTATTTTTAATGAACTTACCACGTAAGCCGGACCTGCAATAAACGGCGAAATCATAAGCCTAAAAACGGTGAAGAAACGAGACTCAAAATCTCCAAACACCGCAGCACGGCTGACCTAAATTCTCAACCCGGCGAAGAAATACAACAAAGATGAAAATCGGGAAAATTACGACAGCGAAATTGAAATCGCAACGCGCGAGCCATACTGCCTGGCCAGGATTGGCTACTTAAAATCAACCTGAGATTAAGCGCGCGAAGCATGCGCGGCGGAGCACACTGAGAGTTGAAGTTCAGAGTTCGTAAGTTTACACACCGCTCTACGCAATTTTTTTCATATTTATATTATTATAAGTAATCATACGTGTTTTTCTCGTTCAATTGGAATTAATTTGCACTTGTGAGTTTTTCAGAAAGCGAAATTGCACTCGCCGAAGCGGCTCGTGCAATTTCAGCTTTTTGAAAACTCACGCGTGCAAAGTAATTTCCAATTGCACGCGCAACCGGAGGGGAGGTTGATTACCTTACATATTTGGCAGAGCTACCATTTGGCTAGTTTACCATGGGGGGGGCCAGGGGGCCACCGCGAGTATTGTCTGATTACTTGGGAAAGACTCTCAAAGTAGGTTGCTGTCCTCATTTGATAATCCTTAGTTTTTTACACAAACAGAAAACGACCAGACTCTTTCCCAGTCCTCTCCCATTTTCTGAAATTACCTATAGTCAAGTTTTCTTGATTTTTCTTTTGGCCTACTAATATTTTAGTGCAATTTCACATTTTTTCTGTAAGCAGCTTTACGTTTTTAATCATGATGTCAGACGAGCCCCGCAGTGGGGCCTAGTGGCCAGACCAGCAGGCCTGTATGCCTGCTTCCATGTGGCCATCGCATTTTGCCTTTATCTAGGTGCTGTGATGTCATGTTTCGTGTCTCTCTGCGACCATTATATTCAAACTGTTAATAATTAAAAACCAACAATGGTGAACACATCATCATTCTTTATTCTTTGTACAAGAATATACAAGTGAGATATTGGTTTATTCCGCAAATAGCCGAAAGCTAGTCGTGGTGGGGCAAGACAAGTACATGATAACACAAGTTATAAAAACAAAAAAAAACCTTAAACCAATAGAAAACTTTGCAGATTACAGCTAAAAATAAAACCAGAAGTCAACGTGATTTAATTAATAAGCACTTATGAAGTACAATGCATAAAAGACAAGAATGGACGTATTGAACCTTTAACAAGTGTATCTATGTACCTACTTTTTTAATAATCAGGGGGATTTTAATAAAGTCATCCTCCATTTCTAATATATCAAATAGCAATTTGCTTTGAAAGCTTCTTTGGAAGATTCGTTATATTATTATAGCTTAATATCTTATTCCACAGCTTTACTCTAGCCGAGAACAAATAATTGTTTTGCAATTCTAGTCTAGAACTTTTAACATATTTAAACTTTCCAGATGTAGACGATCGTGTATTGAGTAGAAATATCCTGAACAGTTTTAAATGTGAAAATAATGTGGATGGAGAAGAGCAGTGGACCCTAACCTAGACTTACTTGTCAATCAGTTTGTGCACAATTTCCCCCCCCCCCCCCCCCCTCTTCCTTAAAGGATCTAGCCTGGCAACCTTTAGGTTGGGAACTTGGGCTCCTAACTTTTGATAAAAGGAGTGCAAATGGCTCCTTAAAAAATCATTTGGTACTGCTCCAGGCTTGCATTTATACATGTATGAATATTAAATTACCACAAGATCACTTTGGTCTCAGCCTATACATACACATACCTACTGGTAAGCTAATCGTTGAGTCAAAAACACAGAAGATGTTTTGGTGATGACTAAAAAACTTCAAACCATGCATGGAAAATATGTTGAATACCGGTACTTACTGCTGATTCCCAACACTATAGGTACCTTCCATTAAATTTTTTTATAGGGCATTTTATTTTTGCACATAGCAGATTATTATAAATTTATTTGTGCTTTCATTTTGTTTTAATAAAAACGATTTTTTTTCCCGTTTTAGCTGTATGAAGGAGTTGCAGCTGAAAATACGAAACTAAAGCTGCAGCAATCTGAGGTACGTACATACACCTGTGAGGCAGGATGTAATTGCAGGCAGATTGTTACTCAATCTGGAAACATTGTTGCATAACTAATAAGCTACCATAAGGAGGGAAGACTGGTGGGGAACCAATTGTTTTGACAGTAGCCGGATGGACTTAAAGATGTCCATGTCCATATCTTGACAACATTGGCAGAATTTAATAGTGACATTTACTTTCTCATTTGAGTTGTGCTTTTAAGTAGAACATTTTACAATGAACAAGGGTTAATGTGGCAGAGAATCTCAGCAATACCTTACTCAGTTTTGCCAACCCCTGGGTTTAAGTACATGAAATCATGTAAAAGAAAAATAAGCTAATGCCCACAGTGTGGACAATCAAACTTTTTACATACTGCATGGTAATTGGCAAGCAGCTGAGAAAAAGTTGAGATAACTAACCTATACCACTGGAGTTAAACCCTGATGTCATTGCGTATGAAAACGTTAAGCATGTAGGGCACTACTACGTCTTATCTGCTTGTCTATCACAGTCTTTCCTCAGTCTGTTTGCCTTTGGGTGCATTCTACTGCAATTTTTAGTTATGTTGTCACCGACACATGAAAAGGCACCCTATTGGTTTGTTCCACTAATTGAAAAATAGGTCCGCGATGCGGACATGTGTGGCTTACGACTTACCCTGGTCGAGGGGGACATGGGGATTTGCGGTGTTGCGGTGTTGGTGTTTTTTTTAATGCGGTGATGCGGTGAATAAAATCTCAACTTGCGGTGTTGCGGTGATCTCAAACCCTACGGTGTGCGATGTTTGTGTTTTTTACACTGCGGTGTTCGGTGAAATGAAACTACTCGCGGTGCTGAGGTTTCTTGTTTGACCTTTTCCAAACTTAAATTGGGCCTAAATTTAGCATGTAGACTTCGTTCATGCGTGAGCTCATGGCTCGGTAGACACTTGGAGGAGCGAGGACAGAAACAATCCTGGAAATTTTGCAAACGCCAAGGCCTAATGTAATGTATTATTGACTGCGGAACTTTTTTCTATGAACAAAGGAAAAGGGTGGCGAACTACCGGCCACAAAACATATTGAGATGTCGCTTCGGCAGGCCGGAGAAAGTGTGTTAATTTAAAGCAGAGAGGGATCTGGGATAAAGGCCTCTTCTCTTTTCCTTCGTCCGCTTCCTTCGCGCAAGGTTTCTTCTCAAGAACAAGAAAACTAGATGATTTAATACAGGCATCAGCAGTATCGATGTGTGAGCAATGAAAGCGTTGTGATCTGTTCATTTTTTGGAAAGTTGGTGAGGTATAAAAGCATTATTTTATTTTAACTGTAGATGAACAAATCATGGCGCTAAAATTACGTGTTGCGGACTTGCGGTGACGGTGTTTCGTTGACTTTTCTTGCGGTGCTGCGGTGTTCGTTAATTTTTGTTGCGATGTTGCGGTGTTCGGACCCCCCCTGGTCCTATAGGTTTTTCTTGCCTCTTCTCGGCTCTGGTTCTCTCATCTTATGCACAGGAAAATCAAGAAAATCCTCTGGGACCGGGGTACTTAAGGGTCGATTTTCTTACATATAATTGGAATCCTGTTTTCCTGTATGTAGATTCGGTTACAAAAAATTGATTCACGTACACGATTAGAAGATGTTTGAATTTTAAAGAAAATTGTTGGGGAAGCCTGACAAATTGCAGGGGAGTGACCTGTGATGGACTAGCATCCCGTCCAGGGGGAGTAGAAATACTTCTAGCCGCTTCATGCTACAGAAACGGGGTAAGCTCAGGCTGCTATGAGCCAGTCGGCTCCAAGGCTTCACTTTTTAGATAGTACGAGGGCAGGACAGATCTCTATTGTCAGAACCTATTTCCTCGTTGGAGCAAATTTCACGATTTAGAAAACCCCAAATCAGAACATGGCCCAGTTGGTCAAAAAATGGAAAGAACGCTAGTTGTTCAAATGATAATCACTATCTAATGGATAGGTGTTGGAAAAACAAACCAGGTTATCTAGTGGATGGGCGCGAGGCGGTATCCTTTCTTGAGTAGTGGTTAGTGATCGCACTTCTTTCATTTTAAGTGGTATCTTTTAGGGTTGTTATGAAGCTCAAGCAACTTCCATATTATTCTCCCTTAGGAATTAAATTTATATCTTCTGACGAGTATTGCTTGCCTTTTCATATGGGTGTCCCCGACTCTGCCGGGTTTCTAATTGTCTAACACGAAGTGAAGGAGTGAAGAGGTGATACAACTTAGATCAAAGTGGCTGTTAGCCACTGAACTTGGAAAATAAATTATGAAAGGGTGTTATGAGGCATTGCTTGTTAACGAGGTACTTGTGATGTGACCCGATGAAGTCTAGGTTTAGAACAAGCGCATAAAACCTTTATCCATTCAGGGTTGTGTCGCCATTTGAAAAAAATAAAATAAAACGTTCAAGGTTAACAAACCGTTTGTTACTGAGGCCTGCCTACACGTTTTCATTACATGTATTTGTACATGTTTTCTCTGTGCTGCAGTCAAAAACGGCAAGATAATTTTTTTTTGTCAAAACTGAGGTTTAACACTTTCAAATACTTGTAAGTAATGCACAAGTTGATACATGCTGGATCGTCACGCGAGAGATTAAGAGTTCAAACCCCATTTGTGTATGCTTTTCATGTTTTGTTTTCTTCTTGACTGCTTTCTCTTTTTCTGCAAAAAAAAGAAACATTTACGGAAAGGTAGCGTTTGTGTTTCTGTTTCTTGGATTAAAGGAAAATCCTCTGCAGCGTTTTTAAAATCATTCTTTTTTATGGATTGTTTTTAACCCGAGCGTAACACGGCATGAAATAATTGAGATATTACTTATCCAAAAGAATGCTATACGTCAGCGTTTAAAAGGCATTACATTACTGAAAAGAAATGTTTTACCTTCAATATTTAAAATCAACCTTTCCTCCTTCCTCAGCGTGAAATAATATGATTTCAGAATTGTAAACTCTTCCAGGAAACTTGCATCAGTGCGGATAAAGTGGAACGTGATGATTTAATAATTAAAGTACATCAACAACGTACGCAAACTTCAAAACAGGAGAAACAACAAACAGTATTGTCATTGTTTCTCCTTGAAATAACCTTGTTATCTTTAAGGACACTAAGTACTTCACCGGAAATTAATTGTTGTTTTAATTAAAAGTAAGCTGTTATCAATTTTTTTGGAGCAGTTCTTGTTTGCACAAGTTTATCCGATACCAAACCCTTGACCTATCGCGTGTGGGACATGCTTATCGACCTAAACTTGTATGTACAAACCATATGTTCTTATAGACTGCGAGCAGTCTCTTTCTTTTCCTTGCCCGCTAGAAATTACTGAGTTCTTTTCCTGGCGCGCTAGAAATTACTGAGTTCTTTTCCTTGCCCGCTAGAAATTACTGAGTTCTTTTCCTGGCACGCTAGAAATTACTGGAACATGCAATCTATCCCCATTCCCTCGTTTCTTTCCCTAGCTTGCATAATATATTTTGATTTCCGCACGCGGAGGATTTCAGGAACAAAAACCGACTACTCGTAGTCTAATGTTCTTATTATGAGTCAGCGCAAATTTATGCGGTACTGGATAAATTGAAACCCAAAACATTACAACCCGTGCCGAATATTCAACCAATGTGAGAGCGTAAACGCTCTTGCACAATCTACACTTATAACACAAGCTGAGTCTTTGTCTGTTGGCTTGTGCCTGGAGAACTAACTCGTGATACGATCACCTGAAAAAAATTACTCGAACCCAAGCTTACAACCTACTAGTAAACACACACCACGTAAACCGCAGACACTAGACCACGTGACAGGCGTTCGACTTTCTTAGACAAATAAATAAATAAATAAATCAGGCGATACCATAATGTGGCTTTACCCTTCGTGTAAGCCACACAAAAATTGTATGTGATACCAATGTATTAATGAGGCTGGAACATCTTATTTTTTGGAAAAATCGTACTTTGGTTAATGTTATGTTGAGGCTATATATGTTTAGATCAGCAAATTAGCTGATGCTTTGGTCAGATCAGGTTAGTTATTTTTACAACTTTTCTTCTTTTTTGGCATTTTAGCTGCGCAATGATATAAAGAGGACTGAACAGGTATGGCTATCCATAATAGTTCAAACTGCAAAAGAAGCGTACCGGCATATTACATGTATGTCAAGCTTCGTATAATATTGAAAACAAACAAACAAATAGACTATAGTTACATTTCACAATAGGCCATTTCCGAATTACCTCAGGCCTCTTCTTCGAAGCGAGTCTTGGTGCTCATCTTTTCATATGCAAATCAATTTTCATTCACAAGAAGACGAGTTTAATTTGCGTGTGAATGAAAAATGATTTGCATATGAAAGGATGAGCACCAAGACTCGCTTCGAAGAAGAGGCCTGAGGTAATTCGGAAATGGCCTATTAAAAGAAGAACATGTACAACTCGCATATAGCGTAAGCTAGTCGAGGCGAGTTGTGCAGGGAGAAAAAAAAGAAAAAGAAGAAAATAAACCAATTTGTAAGCTTCAAATAACAGACTATGAATAATGACAGGAATAAACTATAAATAAAATGCAATCATTAGCAATCGGAGATAAATATGGTTACACAATCGATTGCTAATAGGAAGCTTAATAACCTAAACAAACTAAACAGGCGAAGAGATTAACAGTGAATGGTTACAACAAGTTATGTAAAATATAAATTAATTTTGGATAGTAAATTAGGTGCGTCAATGCCACGGGTTCTGTGCAGTTCACATTCTTCACCCCAGAGTTCACATTAGTAGTCCTTTTGGTCAGCAACAGGAATCGTGAGAAGCAAACTACGTATAGTTGAGGCATGGCAAAGGCAGTGATTATATCTTGGAGTGCAATATAAATAAAAATAGACTATTGCCCAGTAGCTTTGTTGATAGTTGTTTCAATTCATCATTTCGATCTAGGGTGTTAATAAATATAACGGTGCAGTTTTGAACTGAGTGAGTGACGTGCCTCAGTTCCATGTTGAAGTAATGGGTAAAACTTTCATCGAATGTTTCAGGAAAATGATGTGCTGCGTGCAGAAAATGAACATTTACGTAAGGAAAACAACGATTTGCGTTCAAAAGCCGAAGAGCTGTGTACAAAATACAAGAAATTGCTAGAAGATCGAGATGCAGAACGTATAATGTCACGTGAAGACCACCAGGAGTTGCTCACAGAGAACGAACAGTTGAAGACAAACAACAAAGAGTTGCGTGAATACAAGAGGAAGTTGTGCGCAGAGAACACTGAGTTGCGTAAAGATTGGAATGCAGAAAGCAAAGAGTCGTTTGAAGTAATTGAAGAGTTACGCGCACAGAACAGTGAGTTAAAGACCAAAAACAAACAGTTACGTACGGAAAAGGAAGAGGTTTCTGCCAGACTTAAAGAGTTGACCGACCAATTAAAAGAGTTGCTGAACCAGCCAGACAGTGCAGTGTGCGGGGATGATACATCAAGCATCAAAGTGAGTGCTATGATTAATAGTTTTGAGATTATTCTGAAAGGGCACTTGACTGCATGGTCTTAAGCAAGGTTTTCAGTCATTAATGTAACAAAGCAAGTGGAGCAGATAGACACCATTAATCTGCAATGTTGACAGTTCTGTTCGCCATTTAAATATATTCATAAGCGTTTCAAACGAGAGCATGATTTGAGGAGGATTTATGTTAGGATGGCAGTGGCACAGTCCACTGGACAAAAATTTGAGTTCTCCCAGCAGGTGTCGAACCTATCAGCTTCCGCCTTCTGGTCAGATAGTCTGGCATCGTTCACATTACGACGGTGAAATCTGTAAATATTTCTACGGCTAGGCCTACCGTCTACATTAATCTGGAAAAATTTGAAAACCCAAGTTTTTTATTTTCGTGTTGGTGAAAAACATTTTGAAAACGGAGCTTTTCCAAAACGATGTTGTCACCGCTATGATTATGTGGTTTCCCTTCCCGAGTTTTCCTCGAGCGCCAATCCAAAATGACCGGTGATTGGCCGAATTTATGATGGGGATGAATTATCCGTCTGAGACGGGTAATTCGTCTGCCTTAGACGGATACCTCGTGTTAGGTATAAATCCGGTGTTTAGACGAATTTTGTGGCTAAATTCGTCTTTGTCTGTCAGCACGTCTCCAGACGACTGAATCAACTGAAGACTATATTTGGGCACATAGTTCGTCTAAACACGGGATTTATACCTAGATGAGTTGTCCGTCCCAGGACGCTAAATCGTCTGAGATGAATAAGTCATCTTCTAATATAAATTCGGCGTGGGATAATTCGTCTCTAGTATAAATTTGGCCATTGTCGCGATTTTAAGTCCCCCGGCGTAGTGTGGATGGAAAGCATTAGTGACTGAAATTATGTGCAAAGTTTTTTTCCAAGCTTAATATTTACTGAAATTTTTTTCCACACCAACTCACTCATCGATAGAATTAATCCTAGTTATATGGCCTCGAACAAGTCTTCTGTTGCTAAATTGTAATTAAAGCATTCGACCGGTGGGAGGAAGGTCATAGCTTTGACGACCCCCATTGCAAGAAATCAGTAGCATGTGTCACTGATTTATTAATATATTCCTCATGCTTCTTCCAAGCTAAAGTGATTTCTTTCCATACGTTAGAGAACATTTTTTGTGCGATTTGTTTCCTAATTGTGCAGTATATATCTGTTGTGGTTTGAATTTTTTTTTTTTGGTTTAATTTTTTTTTTAACCAGTTTAAATTTCTCAAACTGGGTAGAAATTTTCAAACCAGTTTATTATTTTTTTTTGTCAACATCTATAAAAAAGCGAAAATAACTCTTCACATTCCTCTATCTTATTCTCTCCTATTCTCACTGAGTTCCCCCTGAGTTCTGCCAGCTACTCTACGCCTTCCCCCAAATATACTAATTAACAGCTGGTTTCACTTTTTTTTTCTTTTTATCCCATACTCACCAGGATTTCAACCGCCAACCTCTGGATCTGCTTCCCATTGTCATTACCACTTGGCCATGAAAGCACTGGATGCAAAAGCTCTCATACTTGTTTTAATTATCAGTTCATCACCTCAAGCCCCTCTCATATAAATGTTAATTTATTCATAAATACAAATAAATTTTAATTTATTCATACATGAACTTTGTCTTAATAACTAAGAAGGCGCAATTCCAAATGAGTAGTTAGGTCGGCCTTATCACTAACCTGAGAGCTCAACCCAAACTACTAAGTCATATGCAAAGTTCCCAGCCTAACATCAAAGCTAACCATTCTAATTAAGTGCTTAGGCCTAATCACTAACTTGAGTGCTTAACCCAAATTACTAAGACACATGCTCACATTCTGCTCAAAATTGAAAATTAAACTGGTTTAAAAATTTCAACCCAGTTTGAAAAATTTAAACTGGTTTAACAAGAATTAAACCAAAAATAAATTTAAACCACAACATCTACATGTTTTCCAATGATTTCCAGCGAGTAACTGATGGCACTGCTCTTCTCAAGTGATGGTATTGACAACAAAGATAATTTATATAAGCAATGGGTAATGCACAAGCAGGTAAAATTTAGCGATAAGAACAAACGAAGTTTCTGAGTTGTCATGACACCATTTTCAAGTTCAAAGACAGGAGATTTATTAAATGTCAAAGAAAGATCTATGTTGGTTTAATTTTTTTTCTCATTTCACGTAGGATTCAAATAATGTGAAAGCAGAGGAGCTATCAGGATCATCAGCCAACAGCCCACAAGGAGGTAAACAAAACGAAACTATTTTTTGATCACAGTTTCGTCCTCTAGGCTGTGCTCCAACGGTTCCTTAGGCCCGGTTCATACGTCTATTTTCTTCCTTGTCGAATTCAATTCAACGAATTAAATTTGACGGAGATTGGACGTCTTAATTGGCTGTCGCATTTCTGCCGCACGTTCGACTGGTCTTCTCGCATTCCGACAGAAATGCGACACCGATTCAAACATCATGTCAACTTATTGAGCATGTGTAAATTTGGTCTCTCCAAAGAAAAAGAAGAAACTTAGCCGTTCTCGACCCAATGCAACCTTAATATATTGAATACTCCACATTTAAAGCGTTTTCCGTTGATTGACATACCCGAGTTTCATCCTCTGGGCTTTGCTTCAACGGTCCTTAGGCTCTATTAAAAGACAGTATTAATTCTGAGTTAAGTTCGACACAGGTGCGACGTGAGAATTGACAGTCGCATTTCTGCTGCACTTAATTGAATTGAATTCGACACGGTAGAAATGCGACGAATGAACTATGTAGTTCCACAATCGACCTTTCATGTTGGAATTGTAGCGAAAAGTGAGCCATTGATGACACTTGAGAAGAACGTTTGAGGGCTGAGTTCAATGCAATACAACTACAAAGTGAAGGTCATAAATTACACGTTGAATTTTTATCGTGATGGTCACGTTAATAGCGTCGCGCACAGTTTCTAAAAATAGATTACATCACCAGGGACCTCCCACATGACTCAGACAAGAATTACAGTCCGACAGAAGGTTTTGTATGAGCGCGTTGTCTTCTCTACCAGAAAATCAGGCCAAAAAAAGGATAGATTGGTGGTCGAGGTTTTTGGATAGCTTAAATAATATTAAAAAGCGAACACTGCTGCTATGGGTAATGTAAAATAGATTCCGAGATGTCCACAAAAGAGGATAAATGTCACAAATTGAACGAGGGTCTTACAAAGCCGCAGTGACAGGCAGACGAGATCCCAAAACCTGCAGGAATCGGAAGTCGAGAAGGTTTAGCGCGGCGGTTGCGAATAGCCGATCAACGCAAAAATACTTCACAGTGAAACGTATTACGAAGAAACTTATCTGTTGTTTCTCCTGGTCTTGAAGAGAAGACTTATCTGTTGACTTATTGCCAGAAATTCCCAAACTCAACCACCCGAGCCGTCCGTACGACAGAACCGGAGGAAATGTACATAATAATTATCTCTGAGACAATTTCAAATTCAGAGCAGAATTTGGTGTACTGTGCGGCAATTTGGAGGGTCATGGTTTTAATAGAGCCATTTATCCAACCGCATAAACAAATCTGTGACCGTGAGCAGACATCATAGCTATGTTTGGCACGATACGTGTACTAAATATAGCGCGGGCTAAAACTGTTTTTTTATTTGCGAAGATGGAGCGGGCCAGTTTCATCACGGCAATGCTACGAATCCCATCGGATCTACGGTTATTTCTTTATCACATATTCATCTAGCTGGCTTGCTGACTTTCTTGTGGGTGATACACCTGAATGTCGGGAACAATAGTAATATTTTTCTCTGCCATGAAGGTAAGGAGTGTGTTCGTAAACAGCCTTCATACATGACAAGCCCGTCATATTTTGCCGCCCTCCTTCAAACTCCGTATTTTTATTATTCCACGGTACATGTCGTGGGTTTTCTCCAACATTTTGAGCTAGAGAGGCCATCGAATTGTGAAATTAATCGCAGAGTATCGCGCTGAAGAGTTCACGAGCGCTGTTGTTCCATACGTCTCTCTCAAAGAAGTAGCCCATGGAATGGTTTGTTTGTCTGAGTCACACCAGGGGGAAAATTTTCGTGACGTCATCTGTGCGCGACGCTATTGGGTTTGAAAGTAAAGAGTGATCATCGCAGTAAATTTTCCAATTTAAGCAATTGGAAAGAAGAAGCCTGAAAAAATCAGGGCTTCAACGGGATTCCAACCCGTGACCTCCGCGATACCGGTGCGATGCTCTACCAACTGAGCTATGAAGCCACACATTGGGAGCGAGGTCAATTTATTGAGTTCATATTTTCCCGTGCAGTGAAGTGATGTGAAGTATATATGAAATAATTCATATTTGTACTGCGGTTGTAGATGAAAATAAAGAGTGATCATCGCAGTAAATTTTCCAATTTAAGCAATTGGAAAGAAGAAGCCTGAAAAAATCAGGGCTTCAACGGGATTCGAACCCGTGACCTTCGCGATACCGGTGCGATGCTCTACCAACTGAGCTATGAAGCCACACATTGGGAACGAGGTCAATTTATTGAGTTCATATTTTCCCGTGCAGTGAAGTGATGTGAATTCATAGCTCAGTTGGTAGAGCATCGCACCGGTATCGCGGAGGTCACGGGTTGGAACCCCGTTGAAGCCCTGATTTTTTCAGGCTTCTTCTTTCCAATTGCTTAAGGACGGTGCCTACAAAATACAAAGGTTTTTGCGCCAAGTTAGGACCACGCGGAAAAAGTAGTTATTTGCAAGGGCTATTGGAATCCACAAAGAAAACTAGGGGTAGCCACGCATTTTTTCGAGATAATTGGCCTTGAAGATTAACAAAAATGCTGACATCAGCATTTTTCAGAAAAAAGCGGGAAACGATATTTCTTCACAGATTTCCTTAGAATTCGCCTGAACATACAAACAGGCAAACACATTTAAAAAGATCTTTAAACTACATGGCAAATGGTAACATTAAAATCATTTTTGTTACGTTTTTAATAACAAAATCGTTGCAAAATCGCTTTTAACGTCTCTGCAGCCTTCCTCTGGTTCAGCTAAAATACAGTCTGAATACCTTTTGCTCACGACCAGAAACTAATCACATGTTGAATAGGCTTGCCGCTTCCATTTCGCAACAAAAAATGTAGGGATAACCACTCGTTTTTTTAAAGTTATTGATCTTTTTTGAAAACTTTTACAGTGCCCGTTACACTTTTTCCTGTCACCTCCCCAGTAAGTAAGGCATTTGCGTTTCTGCGCGCGCACTACGCCATCTGCAGGTACATGTTTACAGTTGGATATCAGCGTAATTTTTAAACGATAACAGCTAGGTTTTTAGCTGGAAGACGTTAACAGTTAGTGGCTAGCGATATGCTGCTACTCTAGTCTCCCTGGTTTAAGTACAGGTTCATTAAAATTGATTTGATCACTGTAGGAAAATTTTGCTTTAATTTTAGTCGTGTGCTTGGTGGCGTAGTTGATTGCGTCAATATCAACCCCAGCGCGCGCACGCGCTTAAACTTTGGCTTGCGTGATGCGCAGAACGTGTGCGCACTAACAAAAGTAGGCACCGTCCTTAAATTGGAAAATTTACTGCGATGATCACTCTTTACTTTCATCTACAACCGCAGTACAAATATGAATTATTTCATATATGCTTCACATCGCTATTGGGTTTATCTGGAACAAAACAGTCTTTGACTGATGCACAAGCATAAAGAGCAACTCCGAAACCACCAAGTTCAAACAAGCCACGATAGGACTAATAAAGTAACAATTTTGCCCAAATAGCGAATCCTGCCAAAGTGTAAAGTTTGGACTTTATAGAACGTGCGTATGCAGTTTGTTCCTGGGATTTAAAGATCTTTTAACAATGGCGTATAATGCATGTAAGGAGTATTCATACTGCTCAGTTTAGTTTACTGTTAGCTTCTCGAGCGCCATTAGCAAGAAAGCAATGTTTTGCTCGTTCTTGTTCTCCTCCCGGTACTCCCCTGTCATATGCTATTAGCTTGTTGAACCTCCTTTAGCACCAATATTCCTTTTAACCCACTAAAGGGTTGATTGTCAAAACAAAACAAAAAACAACAAAATTTTATTAAAATTAGAAATACAAGAAATTACATTAGTTTCCCTCCGCAAATAGCTTATAAACTAATCTAGGCAGGGAGATCTGAAGACATTTTACAAATACAAGGATTGTCTGTAGATGGACTAAATAACAAAGAAAACACTACTATACAATAAATAGAAATAAAGTAACATAAAACAAACCAAGTACATTAAGATTACGAAGAGAAGCTAACCTAAAGTATTAAATAACTTACTAAGACGGGAGACTAATTCTCCATGTTGGTTTTTAGACTCGGATGGTTCTCACAAGGAGGAGGAGCCATTTCTTGACCCTTTGAGCCAGGATGTCTCTAAACTGGATTAATGTATCCAATAATTGAAGATGTGGAGTGACCAAGGCATGCAGACAGGCCCTACTCCTAATCAACGATACTGGCGTTTTGCTAAAAAAAAAAATGCTGTGTCTACGTTAGACCGCGTTACAAGTATGTGTCAAAGGTAGAATTTGTGTTTGTGGAGATGTCATTCAAATCACTCGATTCTGTTTTTACGAAAACTACTGGGAAGATAACCCATTAACCGAGCAAAAAGAAAAAGAACCAGGAAGACTTGACCTTGGTGATGCGCGTTTCTCTGCGCTTGCCTTCCGTCACGTGTTCTTGGTCCGACTACTCATTGGTTCATTTTCTGAGTTACTCGTGATGAGCCATTTGAATTTCTTTAGTGTAGGTTACAAGAAACACAAATAACAACCCTCTCTTTGCCGGGGAAACAAGTGACTCATCCATATGGTTTCAGACTCTTGTTGACCAATAACAAAACAGAACGAGCACTGGAATGTCGCAACAGCTTCAGATCACTGAGAAGCGTTGCGTTGCCTAGCAACCCCGCTGACTCAAAATGCGGGCTCAGTCTATTCAAAGGTATAGGATTCTGATCAAGAACAGTGCTTGTTTCCCGGACAGTGTCATTAGTTTCATGGGAAGTACAGATATTTAATGAAAATTTCTAGTTTGGGGTGTAGCCTGAATTTCAGCCGTCTCCTCCTCTCGCTAAGTCTCGGGAGAGAGACGTATGAAAGCACTGGGCGATAATGCTGTCCGGTGACGTAACGAGTGTAATGTGGTAATTTATGAAATTTCACACACGACCTTCAGCGCAAAAAACAAGTCTAGACAAAACCGTTAAGTTTGGTGACGTCAATCATCTCCGCCTCCTTATCGACCGTATGCAAAATTTACAAAAAAAGTCTTAAAACTTTGCAGCGGTCCACTCGTAAAAATTATCATTTTACCTTCAGTATGCTCGGTTAGCTCACTAAATACACTGGAATTAAATATTCCTTGAAATTTGTAGCTTAAGACGGGCGGATTGTAATTGGGTTTCTCAACGGCCATTCGCATGCATGAATGACCCCGAGTCGGAGAGCAAGCAAATCTACAACGCGGCGAACTAAATTATTTCTTTACGTATTCGTGGGGCTACGGACTGAACAAAACTTCTAATGAAACTTATAATTTTGTGGTAATAGGTTATAAGTTTTATAGGTTTAAGTATATGTTCAGCCCGTAGCCCCAAGAAAATACCTGCAGAATAATTTGTTTGCTCGCGTGCAGATTTGCTTGCTCTCGGAGTCATTCATGCATGAGAATGGCCGTTGAAAAACCCAACAAACGTCTTCATTTATGGATTTCAAGGAGTGTTTAATGCCAGTGTATTTAGTGTGCTAGCCGTACATATTGAAAGTAAAATGATAATTTTTACGAGTAAACTGCTGCAAGATTTCAACTTTTTTTCGGGTAAATTTTGCATACGACTAACTTTCGTTTGGAAAATGGCTGTGCTGTTTTGAAAGTTCAATCGCTACTGACTAGTGGAGCCATATGATGACTATGATATATTAAGGACTTCCCATATCCCGTAGGCAAGTTTACGAATACATCGCTACTGCTAAGAAATTCTGCAAATGCCTTTTCCTGTTGCGGATAGAGGTTTTGAACTCCAAATGTCGAGCATACACCAGAAACGGCTTTAACTCTTGTGGCTT
>JAHPZR010019062.1:0-38471 GCA_019787425.1 Platygyra sinensis | reverse complement strand
TTTTTTGCGAAAAAAGTCGTGGCCCTCCCTCTTCCCAGATTGGATTTATGCATGGCCCTTCACAAATACCTAAACAAAAGCATCTGCATGACCCTCCCCCCATCTCCTCCAAGAAAAAGTAACCGGAAGTGAAAATAACTGACCGGAAGTGGTGCTCACATATAACCGCGTGTCAAGGGAGAAATGGTCAACTATGTAAATTTTGCCAGAAGGATGAGACTACCAGCGCTCCATACCGCTTCCAAATCTACGACCATATCCCAACTATGGCAAGCTATTAAACTTCCATTATCTTTCTTGGAGTGCAAACCGCGCCAATGGCCATGAACCGGACGACTTAATCAAGCCTCGAGCTCAGATTAAGCTATTGCTTTAGGAAAGTGAACTAGTCAGTGGTGGTAGTGAAGCTATTAGAAAGTTCTCAGATAAATACATTGTCCCCAAAAAGCTTGTAGCAGAGTATGCTGAACATCTTGCCCAGATAAAAATACGCAAGGACAAGAGGAAAGAGGAGACTGACAGGAAGCGAACGGAACGGCTGAACCGGGAGTACAATGACATTAACTGGGTTGGACTGTACAACTCCGATAAGCTGTCGTCCTTGAGGGTGGACGGGCTATCCTTGTACTTTTCCCATCACAAGATCACCTTCAAAGGGAAAAAAGCTGAAAAGGTCGCATTGATCAAAGCGCACATTGGCATGTTGTTTTACGATTCCTGAATGGAGTGTCAACAACCTCGGCAGCTCCCGCTTAGAAATGTGCTGTAGCAAGTGACTTCATCACTTTCCGAGGTGGAAACTGACTCGAAAAGTGATGTAGTACATTGAGTTCTCAAGTAGTTCAAGTAACGAATTATCACCGGAGACTGATTTTATACCAGAACCACACGCACAAACATTACCGCCGCAAAATATGGACGAAAACGGGCACAGAACGACAGAGACAATTACGTTAGTTGGGACAAGAGAGCTTTTTGACATAATATTTTGACACCTGTATGAAATAATTTAGATTAATTTTGACTGGTAGCTTTGCTAGTATATGCAAGTTTTAGGTTTCTGTACACTTTGCCTGTTTGTTAACGAATAAAAGTCAACTAACCGACATGGAGTAATTTTTTCCTTACCAAAAAAACCCTCTCCAGGTTGCATATAAAACAGGTTTGACCCTCCCCAATTTGTAAAATAATTACTAATGACCCTCCCCTCCGAAGCCCCGGCCCACCCCCTCCAATTAAAAACGTACCTTCCCTTAGCTAAAAAAAGATAATACGCAGAACAGAAAATCAGTTCAAAAGAGCAAAACCTGTAATTTCTAAAAAATAAATATAATTATTTGATTATGTGTACAAAAGGGGTTTAAAATTAGGGCGAGAGTACTTTTATGAAGTTTGTGAAGACTGGGCGCCATTTACACATGTGTTTTAGAGGTTTTCTCTTTTCGGTCCTTTCCCAATTCTCGATCAAGAGGCGAGGACGTTTTGACGTCGTTTAAAACGGCCTTTCTCGGTCACGTTTCAAGCAACGCTAAATTTCTATGCTTCTATGCTAAATTTTTGGGTGATTTTTTGGACATTTTGGGAAAGAGATAATTTTTTCTCAAAGGATAGGCTAAACTGAGGAAAACATAAAATATTGAAGATTTGATGGATTTTAAAAATTGAAATTTGAAGTGAAGAATATAACTAGTAGACGGATACCAAACAGTCTCCTACCAAACCTGGGGCTCTCATTTGGGGTGGTCAACTGTCTGGTAGTGTTTCCAACCCATTTTAATCCAAACAATTCCCTTTTAATAATACTTCAAGTTTCACTCCTATTCACGCCACGTGTACCCCCGCCTTAAACCGCAAGTACATACATGTACGAAAGGTTTTCTGACATAGCATAAAACGAGAAATACTCCCTGGACTGGATTCTTGAATCTCGACTCTAGATTCTGGACTCTGGACTCTGGACTCTGGACTCTGGACTCTGGACCCTGGCCCCTGGACCCTGGACCCTGGCCCCTGGCCCCTGGACCCTGGCCCCTGGACCCTGGACCCTGGACCCTGGACCCTGGACCCTGGACCCTGGACCCTGGACCCTGGACCCTGGACCCTGGACCCTGGACCCTGGACCCTGGACCCTGGACCCTGGACCCTGGACCCTGGACCCTGGACCCTGGACCCTGGACCCTGGACCCTGGACCCTGGACCCTGGACCCTGGACCCTGGACCCTGGACCCTGGACCCTGGACCCTGGACCCTGGACCCTGGACCCTGGACCCTGGAATTCTGGACTCTGGACTCTGGACTCTGGACTCTGGACTCTGGACTCTGGACTCTGGACTCTGGACTCTGGACTCTGGACTCTGGACCTCTGGACCTCTGGACCTCTGGACCTCTGGACCTCTGGACCTCTGGACCTCTGGACCTCTGGACCTCTGGACCTCTGGACCTCTGGACCTCTGGACCTCTGGACCTCTGGACCTCTGGACCTCTGGACCTCTGGACCTCTGGACCTCTGGACCTCTGGACCTCTGGACCTCTGGACCTCTGGACCTCTGGACCTCTGGACCTCTGGACCTCTGGACCTCTGGACCTCTGGACCTCTGGACCTCTGGACCTCTGGACCTCTGGACCTCTGGACCTCTGGACCTCTGGACCTCTGGACCTCTGGACCTCTGGACCTCTGGACCTCTGGACCTCTGGACCTCTGGACCTCTGGACCTCTGGACCTCTGGACCTCTGGACCTCTGGACCTCTGGACCTCTGGACCTCTGGACCTCTGGACCTCTGGACCTCTGGACCTCTGGACCTCTGGACCTCTGGACCTCTGGACCTCTGGACCTCTGGACCTCTGGACCTCTGGACCTCTGGACCTCTGGACCTCTGGACCTCTGGACCTCTGGACCTCTGGACCTCTGGACCTCTGGACCTCTGGACCTCTGGACCTCTGGACCTCTGGACCTCTGGACCTCTGGACCTCTGGACCTCTGGACCTCTGGACCTCTGGACCTCTGGACCTCTGGACCTCTGGACCTCTGGACCTCTGGACCTCTGGACCTCTGGACCTCTGGACCTCTGGACCTCTGGACCTCTGGACCTCTGGACCTCTGGACCTCTGGACCTCTGGACCTCTGGACCTCTGGACCTCTGGACCTCTGGACCTCTGGACCTCTGGACCTCTGGACCTCTGGACCTCTGGACCTCTGGACCTCTGGACCTCTGGACCTCTGGACCTCTGGACCTCTGGACCTCTGGACCTCTGGACCTCTGGACCTCTGGACCTCTGGACCTCTGGACCTCTGGACCTCTGGACCTCTGGACCTCTGGACCTCTGGACCTCTGGACCTCTGGACCTCTGGACCTCTGGACCTCTGGACCTCTGGACCTCTGGACCTCTGGACCTCTGGACCTCTGGACCTCTGGACCTCTGGACCTCTGGACCTCTGGACCTCTGGACCTCTGGACCTCTGGACCTCTGGACCTCTGGACCTCTGGACCTCTGGACCTCTGGACCTCTGGACCTCTGGACCTCTGGACCTCTGGACCTCTGGACCCTGGACCTCTGGACTCTGGACTCTGGACTCTGGACTCTGGACTCTGGACTCTGGACTCTGGACTCTGGACTCTGGACTCTGGACTCTGGACTCTGGACTCTGGACTCTGGACTCTGGACTCTGGACTCTGGACTCTGGACTCTGGACTCTGGACTCTGGACTCTGGACTCTAGATTTAAGGAAAAAATATTACAATTAATACAAATAATAATAATAATAATAATAATAATAATAATAATAATCTTAATCCTAGTTTATGCATTGCATGACATCAAAATGGCAGCCCGAGAAGGCTCCCAATAGAGGTGTCATCGCACATGTTTTTGCAGCTTCAACTGACAGAGAATACTTTACACACCGTATTATTCAGAAACAGCATTAGACGGCGACAGCTATTGGAATCTTCTCCTATACAAAAAATAAGGCATGTTACATAAAATGCCTGACACCTTCGCAACAAAGGACTCAAATCCATCAGCAGAGAACTTTGCCTTTTCTCATGAATATTACTTTTTGTTTCGTTCCTTCATTTAGGCTTTGAAAATTTAAGGTGGCTCTGAACCCTATGTACAGAATATTTAAACTTTGCCAAAGGTAACGTCTGATCACAGTTTTGATGATAAAAACTTTCACGTCCAGTGCCGTGTTTTTTTTTAATTATGAGCCCCTAAAGCTGTAATTAAGGGTGTTTTTAGCAGGTCATACTGTTGTTAGGGTGACATGATAAGTCACGGAAATGATAACAACATGTTCACCAATGAACGGGACGTTTTTTGATAAGATTTAGTGAGCAACAGTTGGTCCATGAGTACAGTGCACTAGTTACATCAGTACAGAGTTACAGTTATTCAATATGTACTGATTGCTTTACAATAATGTTTGGTTTGATCTTTTTCCTACACTGTTTAAGTGGCAGAAACTTCGTGTCATCATTAATGCCATTCCAGATACACACTGACTTCAGTGCCGCTTTTCGACTAGACGTTGTGTTTGTGACTGTGGGGTTTAAGGAAACGTTTTTTAAAGTCAACTAATGATTTGACGCATGCCCAATACATACATAGTAAAAGTACTTTGGATATCTCATCACACCAATTTAAGGGGTCGTGAGTGTTTGAATAGCTTTATTATTTACACGATATCCATTTGCGTTATTGGCTTGTACTTCCAACATCACCTAGGAAGAGCTTTGGTTAATCATTTAAAGATCATGGGCACTTTTGTTAGAACAGTTCACCCAGGTTGGTGTTGTTATAAATCCACCGAACCTCATTTCAAACAATTGTCAGCTTTTAAACAATAGGCCTTTTGCAGCAAACGATCACATGGAACAAAATCCGCCATACTGGTGGGCAAGCTCATTATTATTCCCGCATTGGGACTTTAAAACAAAGAGACCTCAACCAGTCAAGCATGACTGGCCTTTGTTTTAATGTCCCACTGCGGGAATAATAATGACCCGTATGGCGGATTTTGTACCATGTGATTGTTTGTTGCAAAAGGCCTATTGTGATATGCCGTTATTCTTTTTTTCTCATGGAGTAAAAATCCCGTGACAATCTGTTTTCTGACATCGATGTGTGCATTCCTCTCTTTCGTTTGCATCGAGTGACATCTTTTGTTTAACGAGCGGAGCCGAAGTTTTGTCGAATTCATTTCTCTTCTTCATTCATGAACTCAAAACCTTACTGCAATTCACAATTAAGTGGCAGTCTCTCTAAAAGCAGTCCACTGCGTTTCGGGTCGGAAAAAAGTTTCCCCTCAAACTTTTCTCAGTGAACTATCTTGGTTCATAAGTAAATTCAAAGAAAAAAAAGCGATGATCTGAAACCAACATCAATCCCCGAGGCCCGATTGAGTGAAATGGCCCATCTTGCATATAATTACCATGGTTAATAACAGTTTTCCCCGTTTTTAGCAAACAATCAATATATAAATTCGAATGGAATAATCTACATGGTTTCAAGTTTCTATATTTTAGTATTTTTTTGATTCGAATTTCACATTCATTGTCACAAGAGCAAACCTCGAATCGGACAGTTTTTTCTCAGAGCTCTAATGCTCAGGAAAACTTCAATCAGTATCAAACACTGGCAATCAGTGTTAACTACATATCAACTTTTCTGTATCTTCTAGTCAGGTCTCAGGTCTGAAATGACTTCCATTTCAGTAAACATTTAAAAAGGGCCACTAATTTGTCCATGTTGATGCGGAAAAATCCTTGCTAATAAACACAATATAATCTGCTAAGCCAGATTGGAAAAAATCCCCTATTTCAGACCAAAAGCGTCAAAATCCATACCTCTTTCCAGAGCAAAGTCGGGCACAAACGATACCCTTCAGTTTCGCACATACCTATATGGCTTCAGTCAGAGAGTACCTCCCTCCCTAGCCCTTCGGGATTGAATGCAATGTGAGTGTTCAGCATCAGGGAGCGCGGTGCTTTGTTCAATGCACATGCACATAAGCAATATAGTTTCACGGTAAGCATAAGGTTTGATATCATACTTATATGAATTGTTTACTAAGCTAATATTTCACATGTCGGACTCATAAAGTTCGCTAAACTAAAATCTCATTAGTAATTAAATTGAACAAAAATATCAAATCCCTCTTTGGAGCACAGCACATATACCTCAATTTGATATAAACAAACATGTAAATAATGACGGCAACAAGGGGGTTTTGTCTGCATCAAAAACCAAATTCTCAGAACCAACATCAAACAAAATTTGTGACGATTGGAGAAGAGAATTTATATTTCGAACATAGGACTGAATAGAGCAAGAAAAATTAACCTCGGGGAAAATAGGGCGACAAGGTTATATAGAATGTAATGGCTTCCTGAATACCCTTTAAATTGGTTTGGACGAGAAGTTACGTATGAAAATATGGTTTTCAAGAAAAAAATCAGTTTCCACAGGGGCAATTCAGTAATCCGGCATATGCCAAATACATACACAGTAAAAATACTTTGGATATTACCAATTACAGGTGTCGTGAATATTTAGCTTTGCCATGCACCGTGAGACGATATTAATTTGCGTCATTGGTTTGTACTTTCCATATTGTACAAGAAGACCTTTGGTTTAAAGTTGTAAAGAGATCGAGGGCACTATACTCCAGGTTAGTGCGATTGTTTAAATTTACAGACCTTCACTTCAAACAATTGTCAGCTTATAACCAATTGCTCAGTTATTTGTTTCCTTTACGTTACAGTCTAAGGCAATTGGCTCAGGTCGGTGTGTACGTCCCTCTCCTCCACGTAAATAAATAGCGACACACTTTCTGAACCGAAGTATTGAAGCTGGTTTATCGACTTCATGGAAATTTTACCTCTTCACTGATGGACTCAAAATGTTATTACAATCCACGACATTAGAACTGATGACCTGATTGCTTGCTAAAAACGCCGTAAACGTCTTCATAACGAGACTGAACTATTTATTATTAATCATGGTAATTGCAAGTGAAGAATGATCATCGCAGTTAATTTTCCAATTTAAGCAACTGGAAAGAAGAAGCCTGAAAAAAATCAGGGCTTCGAACCCGTGACCTCCGCGAATACCGGTGCGATGCTCTACCAACTGAGCTATGAAGCCACACATTGGGAGCGAGGTCAATGTGTGGCTTCATAGCTCAGTTGGTAGAGCATCATCTCCTGACTGGGAGGCGCGGTGGCCTCATGGTTAGTGCGCTTGTCTCCGGATCGAGCGGTCCGGGTTCGAGCCCTGGCCGGAGATATTGTGTTGTGTTCTTGGGCAAGACACTTTACTCTCACAGTGCCCCTCTCCACCCAGGTGTATAAATGGGTACCGGCGAATTTAATGCTGGGGGGTAACCCTGCGATGGACTAGCATCCCATCCAGGTGGGAGTAGAAATACTCTCAGTCGCTTCATGCTAAGGAAACCGGGATAAGCTCCGGCCTGATGGGCCACTTGGCTCGTATGCAGACTTTACCATCTCCTGACTACAATTACTCCATTTTTAAATACGGAGAAATATATTTAGTTACAATAGTGCGACAACCGGTTGCAGTTTTTTTTGGTAACGCTAGAAAATCCATCACCGTATGATCTTCATTGAAGTTTGTTGGAATATTTCACGTGACTATATATTAATTGCCTCAGGAAACATTTTTCGCAGCGTCATGCCAGAAACCTGTTTGATACACCCACGCGAGAACATGGATCACTTGCAAATTTAATGTGAAAACTCAATATTGCTCACGATTGGTGTCTGCATGTGTGATATTCAAGTAACTTTGAAGGCAGCCTGCAGGTATATTACCCTGATATGACACCATCAAACATACGGCTAGTGTTAACTTTTGGCTAATTTTACCGTTTTGAAAAAAAAGAAGGCTTTTATTTGGTCAGTTAAAAGACATATCTTCGTATTGCATTTACAAATATGCAAATCGCAAAATTGTATTTTTTTCAAATACCAGCCTCTGATTTATTTTGAGGATATTCTTAAAATTTCCAAAATTTCAGCCTTGATATTCTTTTAAAATTTACTCTTACATATATAAAAATAGGCCGGTGATCGATGAACACATGAATCTACGGCCATAGGTAAGTAGAAAAGGAATCTCTCTAGGACCTGAGTTCAAATCAATGTCTCCAGGTAATAAAAGCTTCTTTTCGGCTGACAAGAGATAGTTCACTTAATATCAATTAACTCGGACAAAAATTCTGAATAACATTTACATTTCCCTCCAGAAGACCAACACTTTTCTTGTTCGAATTTTCTTTTAAAAAATCGAGCACAGGAAATTGCTTAATTAACTTTAAAACTTCACTTAGTAATCTAGATGGTTCTCTGTCTCTCATTCTACATTCAGTAACTTTACGCTAACATATACCGGCTTTGCATTTGCTGTAAACACTGGAAAGATTATCTTTCACTCCGAGTACTGGCAAAAAAAATACTAGTTACACAATGACCAAGCATAGCTTCTGTGGATCTGTTTTCCATGGCAGGGACCGTCATGATTTGGGCAACTGATTTTTTTTTTGGTTTGTTTCCACTCTGGTAAGAGAGTCATTTCTCCGTAAAAGGAGTTCTCGTGTAATCGCGGTGAAATTGACTTTGTTGTGCGCTGACTATACATACTGGATCGTGCATAATTAATCCTTCGAAAGGGATACGTACTCCCCGGCTTGAAAAAGCTGAATAAATCCTTGAAAGGGCTGCATAATCCCTCGTATAAGGGCTGGAGAATAACGGAGGGGCTTAATTAATAATCCCTTGAAATGTATTATTCATCCGGCCCTCGTCCAACACCCTCTTCTGTTGATGTAAGTAATGACACTGTTCTATGCTCCACGAGTGTTTGGTTTTATTTTGGTCAATTACTCTCCATGAAACCTTATGTAAACGCAGTGTGTAAATCGTCTTTCTTCCATGATCTTCGAAACATTGTTTTTTTTTTTTACGTAAATATATCTTACTTCTGACTCTGCTAAGATTATCGTTCAATCCCTTATTGTTTCTGACCTTGATTACTGTATCTCACTACCAGACCAGTTTCGAGACCAGTTTAATCCACCCAAATTTTAACCCCAAATATTATTCTCACGTTGACAGGAAGTTGACGAAACAAAAGCACAGTTTCAAGAGGAAAAATATACTCCAAATATGGCGGAAGCTCTGACGACTTCTTGCTTCGCCTGCCTGGCAACACGTAGGTCTTAGAAACACTATAGTTAATCTCGGTTTCTTCATGAAATCCGCTCACTTCAGTTTGCAATGAAAATAAAACTTAACTGTTATTTACCGGTAATCCTGTTATATTTTCAGTTGTCATTTTTTTCTTGGCAGCTCTGCCCCTCAATATAGCAATGATAGTAGTCGGGGAGTTTAAATAATACTATTCTATAGCCTTGTAAATGTTTTTTCCTGATTTTTTTTGCTCTCTTAAATACTACGAAGCCGTTTCGAATTCATTGCCGTTGCATTGAAAGTAATTCCTTATCGCAGTTAGCTTCACTACAACACTGGAGACGCCAGATTTCCCGCCCCAGCATAAATTAAATAAAATAATTTACTAAAATTTTACCCATACATCGACATGGAGAAATTTTGAAAATGATTACAATGGCTACAGCTACCGGATGTTAAAGAATTACCTAAGCTAGCGTGACAGAGCATGACAAAATCGCTTAGAAATAATGGTCACAGCACATAGCAATATCGCAAGAACTGGCTTGACTGATATTGCTGGAAATTGCATGACGAAGTGTAAAGTTGCGTTACTCGCTAGCGTGACAGAGCATGACAAATTTGCCTTGACCGATATTGCTGAAAATTGCATGACGAAGTGCAAAGTTGCGTTACTCGTCGTCTTTCATTTATAACCTGACGAATTTTGTCCTTACAGGCGTTAAATATAAAGACGAGTGCCCAGTGGAAAACATGATCCCCATTCATTTGATCGTGCTTGGATCCTTTAGCTTGTTTTACACCTGCTGTGTCGGCGGCAACCAATATCGGTCATATAACCAGCTCTTAGACCAAGAAGCTGAACCAAGTGTAAACCCATTACGGCTTCTACTAGATCTCTTTCTCACCGCTTGGTTTATCTGCGGATACGTGTGGATTTACAGAAACTACGAGCCAAACTACGAGTACTGTAAGAAGACGTTGTACCTGTTTGCTTTTTGGGCTACCACCTCGTACCTCATGTTTTCGGGTTTAGCGCTGCTATTAATGTGTGGAGTCTATACTTTTATTGTCTTGTTTGGGAACAGGTTTCGAAACATTGAACTGCAGTGTAATTGTTGCTGAGTCAATAACTCACATGTTGGGTTCATGGCAACAACACGAACGTCAAAAGCAACAAGTTTTATTTGTACTGTAATTTTAAGGTAACTAGCTAATCTATGTGAGCTCCCCCCCCCTCCCATCCCCAAGACAAAGCAAAAAAATTACTAGAAAGCTTAACTAGTTGAGCGACCACCATTCTTTAATTGAAAATGAGAATATAGTCAGGAAAGAAGCATTGCTGTATTCAACTGAATTACTTACATTTATAAACCTAACTAAGGGAGTCCACCATGACTCCTATCTGAAGTGCTGTTTATTGTCTCTTGGTACGTGCAACCTCATTAGCTGAACGGTTGTTCACTGTTAGCCAATATAATTCACCTTAAAAATTGTCATTTTAAAACATTCAATTGTGAGGATCCTTTTTTAGTTTTTTTAAATAGTGTCAGCAGAATGTAAAATCATTTGCTTTATTCAGCTACATATAAAAATTATTTTAAAAAATTGCGATGTCTCGATTTTGAGACAATGGATTCCAGTGAGACTCTATTCGCAAGGCCAGAGAGGCTTTTTTTTTATATCAAAAAGGCAGAACACTTGATCCTGACGGCCTCAACATCCGTGAAGAAACATTTTATTTGTTTCCTTTTATTATGTTAATTTATTATTTTATTTCACCATATGTTTATCTTTAATTTACACCGTCAATTAGTTTTAAGTATTTCCGCTAATATGCTGCATAAAAAAACGTCCAAATGTAACTAACTTCCGTGCCTGAAGAAGGCTGGTTTGGCCAGCCGAAGTATAGTACATTCTTCTTTGTGTCGGTTCAGTTCAGTTCAGTTCTGCCTTCATATTCTTTTAAGTGCACATGTGGCATGTCCTTATATAATAATCATTTTGCTTACAAGTTAACGAGTCATAGTGAATGCTTGGCTCCGGTTTGGAAGAACATGAAAAAGCCAACCAAAGTCTTAACGCTGAAGCGAATGGTTTCTACGTTAATTAACATATCCCTTTAACCTTAATTTTATGAATTCGGAAAACAATCGTAGCTTTGCAGAACTAACCAAAGTATCTCTTTTTGCGATTGAAATCGAAAACGCGTTTTAGCTATGCTCGGCATAAGGCAAACTATCTAGAATTATCATTCGATGAAGTTTTTTCTTCCCTTCCATTGGTCGACAGCCCACCACGTGACCTGCAAATAACTGCCTACAAATAATGTTTTGCTCATGCGTAGTATCGTCTAACCTTGTTTTGCTACAAATAATATTCTGCTCATGCGTAATTAGTACCACATTCTCGAGGGAAAAAATGGCTGATCGCTTCCCTGTGCCGCCAGGAAGTGATTAAAATATGAAAGCAAACTTGGTGATCGAATGATAAAACAATTATTGAGCTCGGTTTTCGCAAAATATGGTGATTTGTCAGTGTCTCGCCGATCAATTGTTTGCCTCAGCCTTCGGCTTCGGCAAATAATTGATCAGCTCGCCACTGACAAATAACGTTATTCTGCTCAACCTCGTCCAATAATTGTTAATTATCTGCGCTTCACCAAATAAAGATTAGGACTTCAATGTGAAATAATTTGAATTATTATTCATTCAAATTATATCCTCGTTTCTGATAGGTTAAAACCACACGCATTAATCCACCATAACCTACTGCTATTGACCAAATTTGGAAAGAACTTTGTCACATCGAACCAATGACGTTAAAATGACGTCAAAAGTGCAGCCCGCTGTGGTTATTGAACCGTTGACCGAGAAAAACCTGAGGACGAGGTTGTGTTATTTTTGGTGAGCAGAAAAACAAAAAGCGAAATAGCAAAACTCCTTTAAGAACGGGGAAATAGTTTGAATGAATAACAAAGCAATTATCAAAATCTCCTTTCGTAGGATATGAAGAATTCTGCAGATCTAGGAGGGTGTTATCCACATATGTATACCAAGATTTTAACTGGTAAAGCAGATCCAAACATGTTCTTTTGGACTTCAAAAATACTGCTAGTCTGATTCAAATTAAACGGAGCAAAAGTCAAGTCGTCAACAAATCTTGATGTAGCGCTTGTATAGCGCTTGATATATGACGTGGCGTGACGCTGCGACATGAAGTACATGCGCAGTAACAATGGGGACAAACGTCCTTAAGCAACGGACGACTTTTTCCTTGTTTACAGAGCCTCATCTTAACACGAGAATTCTAGAATTGTTCCAATCCCCCGAGTGTTTAGATGAGGCTATAGAAACACGGAAAAAGTCTTCCATTGGTTTTTAAAGGTATTTCTCAAAAATATGCGCGTCTCTAAAAGGTCATAGCCGTGTTGACAATCTCTCATCTGTAAACGCCTCTAGATCAATGGGAGCGCGTGTAGAAATCGTCATGTTTGGTTGATTTTTACTCTCTGTTGCTAATAAACCTGCAACCTCATTGCATGGCTGAGCTGTCGAGCACTATTTGCCATCACAGTTCACCACTAAATTTTCTCCGATTCTTGTTGGTATTGATCACGTGACGCGATAGTGTTCTTCCGCGGAGAGACTTTATCAGCCAAAAACCCTCGGGGAGAAACCCCCACTGCCCGGGTATCAATCATTCCAACAAGTCAAAGCTGGGTGTCATACTGGCGAACAGTTGTTTCCTTAATAACTAAGTATTTAACATACGTTCTCATAATTAAATAGGGCATCTCTTTCCTTCAGGGTTTCACTGGTTTGCTATGTTCATTTCTCGACATTTCATACAATATCGCTAAGAAACATGATGTTCCATACAATACATTAATACAATACAATGCAAAGAGTACAATACAGTATTTTATTTAATGTGGTTAATTAAAAAAAAAACTGCACCAGCTACTTTGCAAAAATGTCACCAAAAAGCAGATAACTAATAAATATACATATTTAGTAAATAAACCCCTTCAGGCGGCTGGTATGTCGGCTGATAATGTCCGCGGCTGAGAGATTGTCCGAAAAATGAACATTTGGCCGAGAAGCGAAGCTTCGAGGGCAAATGTGAAATTTTGAGGACAATCTCTCAGCCAAGGACATTATCAGCCGACATACCAGCAAGCCAGAAAGGGGTTTATTTATTTTATAACCCTCCCATTAATTTTCAGTTCGCAATAAACCGCTCGTAAACTGATGATAAAAAAGCCATTGGTGATCTGATGGCGAGTGCGGTGATTGACGTGAGGGATCAAAGTAAATTTGATTGGTTTAACTAACTTTATTTCCACTGTGATTGGACCAAATTTGACAAGCTGTCATGTGAATTTAATTCTCGTAACGCCCCTTGGATCAAAAACTCGAAAACTTAGCGCTTTTGGTTCATATATTCCGACGTACTGTTCATAAACTTGACTAGAAAGAAATGTATTTCAGTCTCAGAATTTACATCTGTGAAACACGGAATGTGTAAAATCTGTAGCACTTGAAGGTGGACTGATTTTTCGTCGCTCTCTCGCTTGAAATGAAGTACTTCAGCCGGTTGTTGTTGTTTTGAGCTAAAGGTCACCGGGGTTTCATCTCGCGTTGGTTTTCACGGCCTCTCTTTCCGAAGTAGAGAATGGTGTTAAACCATGCCGAATTTGCAAAAACTTTCTGGAGCATTCAGACCAAGCTGCGACTGTATGGTTTTCCTTCCACTGAATTTTCTGGTTTCTGCGTAAAAAAAGTTTTCAACATGGTTGACAATTCTGCCGACTCCATGATTTCAAGTGCGACTGGAATTTTTCTCTCCTTCCTCCACGCTAAAGTCGGACGCGAACGGTTGGTTTATTTTATAGTTAGCTATCACATTGTATTAAATCTTTATTTTGTAAAATGAATCGGTTTAAATTTACGTAGGACTAAATATTAAAAGTCTACTCGTGACTTTCTCCACCTTCAAAGACATTGACAGCGTATTTTGGTGACTTTATTGTACTTTCCGGAACAGCACTTGCCATCAGCTTTTTAATGTAATCATCGCTAGACTCAGTAACACCAGTTTGGTTTCCTTCCATATTAAATAAGAGAAAACAAAAGTTGAAATTCTTGGGCTGACTGTTTTTCCTCGACGGAAACAATCAGAGGACAAATATCGACGCGGGCGGGGGTTATTGCGTGATACCTGTCCGGCAATTTAGATCACGTGACGTAAAGTAGCCAATAAAATCAATCAAAAATTAATGGGTGGGTTATAAATACATATATACAAATATACAAATATACAAATAAATAAATAAATAAATAAATAAATAAATAAATAACTAAAGGGAAAATAGGTAAGTAAGGTACATAACCTATTTACAGATAAAAATAGTTATTTACAGAATTAGTACGCAATTTGTGGATTCTACGTTGCCTAAAGTTTTAAAATCCGCTGACGCTCTAAGACCGGCCATCGGGTATTACAATATCACCGCCAAACATGGTAACCGGTCAGCTACGCAAACTCAGATGTAGCTTGATCTGCACCAGATCTAATATGATGCGGCAACAGCTGGTAACTAGAATGAAAACAGGTACAACATTGTGTTACAGTTGTTATTGCCCACAGAGCCTGGATCTTAGTAGTTCGGTTTTTAGTTTTTCATAAATTAAGATGTTTCCGCAGATGAACCAAGCCAAGAGGAAACGTTGTTCTACTGCCCGTAGAGGGTTTACCCTCTTTTCTTCTCCTTGGTTCTCGCACTGATATGGTGTGTCACAGGAACACCATTTGCCAAAGACACCAGCTCCTCCCGCCACGATCAAATAAATGTAAATCATGTTTTCCACTGCACGCTCGTCTATACATCTAGCTCCTATAGGGACACAATCCAGAATTATAAGAATAAAAAGAGTAGTAACACATGCAGTTTAAGACGATTATGAAAGGATAGTCACGCAATATCAAGTATAAGTAACGCTCTTTCGGATGATTATGTTATGGTCCTGACTGGTATTCTGTCTTGGTCTGTCACGCTACCTGAGGTGATGTTTTTCTCATAAACTTACCATTAGCTCTGGCAATATCATTTTCTCTTTGTACGCGTTATATAGCTAAGATTTCATTTATTAATATAAAATGACAAAATTACTTCTTTGTGAGTGTCTGAGAGCAGGCCAACGTTTGTTTGATCAGTTCAATTTGCACTGCAGTGTAAGTTAATACACGTGTGTTCGGAACCAGTTTTCTCGACGAGTAATCGCATGAGAGCTCGAGCAATTATGGACTCGCAGTGTACTCGTAATATTTGAAAATTAGTTCATATTGCACTCTCTTGCGGTTTTGGAAAGAATTGTCAAATCTCACTCGTGGTGTAACACATCCCCGCCCCCCTATTTTAGGTAAAAAAAGAAGAAATGACAGGAGGGAGAAAACCTAGACTACGAGTAGTCCCTCTTTCGCTTAGTTCGTCTTGCGAGACGCGAAAGAAACCCGCGAGAAAAAATGGCCGCGCGAGATCCTGGGGGCGAGATGCACGCTAAAAGAGGGTCCCTCCTTTCGCGTGCTTCTCGCCACCAGGATCTCGCGCGGCCTTTTTTTTATTTCTTGCGGGTTTTCTTTCGCGTCTCGCTCGACAAACTAAGTGAAAGAGGGACTACTCGTAGTCTAGAGAAAACCCAGCAGGGTAAGTAAATCAAACCGGGCCACCCCCCCCCACCCCCCACCCCCTTAGCTTAAGGTCTGGATCCGCCACTAAAATCATTGACTGTATTCACATTCATACGAACTATATCCGTGCATTTAATTTGGAATCGTATTACAGTCAAACCCATAGAGTAGATCAAGGGCTACAATTTAAAATCAAACAAATTTTAATCAGGAAAAAGATCAGCGTGTACTAAACTATTTTCACTTCAATTACAATCAATTCTTGGGCTTGATATATTAACTCACCGGCACTCATTGTCATTGTTATCTGTAGGGGTAGAGCCGCCAAACACACGATGACTATGGCTGTCAAAACTGTTACAAAATATGAAAGACGATCGTCGGTAAACATCATTGACTTTTTATTGTCACGACAAACTGAAATGAGCTGACTACAAGAAAAAGAAAGTACGAAAATAAGAAATGATTGTAAACCTACGTGTTGGCAGGAAAGCAAAGCTTGATGTCCTCAAAGCTTCCATAATTATTGGAAATATGTTTCTGTGGATCGCCCTCTCTTGTATTTGGGTTTTGTTTCGTCAACTTCCTGGCAGCGTAGAAATAAAAGTTAGCATTCAAATTTAAGTAGCTCGAGCTAGCTAGGTTAGTAAGTAGTTTATTATATGGCCCTTGGGTCATGGTTGCTTGTTTTCTGTTAAAACGCACTTCCGGTCACTTGAATTCAAAGGGCTTCTTGCGTGTGTTTTTGATGACGTAAGCAAGTCAAAAAGAACAAGCTACACGAGTTTTAAAACAAATTTAATGAACGTAAATCATGTTGAATATTAACAAGGCTTAAGAACGATTTGTAACGGAATTTGAAGAAGTCTCAACAGCTGCGGTGTTTTGAAATTCTAAAACTGGTTTCTGTCGATCCTGCATGGAACAAGTTAACTTGCGCATCGCAAAATGTCGAAGTTGGTTGCTGTGAAAATCATTCAAACATATACACAGCTAATGAAGAGGCAGTCTTAAAGTCAATCCTCCTCGTCTCTCTCGATAACAGTCCGACGCTTCTTCTCATTCTGGACAATTCTGCGCTGAAAACTGGAAATTGTAAAGTTGCTGGCTTGTACTTTTGTCCGTGTTTCCTATGTTTGTTAATTTATAAAACATTTCAATGGACAAGAAGTGATCAAGCTCCTTGCAGGTAGGGTTTTAACTCTTTCATTTGTCATGCCGTTACGTTACAATTAGTGGAGAAGAGTGTTCACATCAGTAGCCATCTTCTCATTTGTGTTTGCACTTTTTTGCTTCTTTATAAAATCATCTATTGCCTCCCGACTTTCTCCGATGCCTGATTCAGTCTCTACATTAGACGTTTCCAGTTCTTCAGGATAATGAAATTCGCTTCGTGAATATTCGTCTTCTTAGTTCTTATTGTAAGCTCTGTAAAATATCAATCTTTTACGTAGTTTTTTTTGCGAAGAATGGGAGTATTTACACGTTTTCTTTACTTAGTTTGGTTGCAAATTTTTAATTTGCTAGCTTTCGAAGACAAAAAAATACAGAGCCTATGATCGTTTCCATGGAAATGGTCCGTATGGCGAAATCTCGACCAAGAAAAAAACAATCAGAACGCTCGGATTTACATCAAGACTATCTTGCCATATAATAAGTATATCTATCTTCATTTACCTTGTGCAGCCTTGCGTCTGTTGATCTCTCTCAGTTTGAAATCCGTGTGGTGTTCTAGCGAAGTAAGCCTTTACTTGAAAAGAAGATAAAATTCAGATGTCTTAATGCTTCTGTAGCCTCACCAATCAAATATGAATGAAGAAAACAAATTTCATAGCCTACTTTTATAGCGGGTGAAGTTATTTTTTCATCTCTTACATGCACTTCCTAGAGTGGCACATACGTAGCTTATATGGTAAGATAAATTGTATATTTTTAGAGAGACTTTCTTTTTAAAAAATGCTTCGTGTCATTTTTCAGTTTTTAATGAAACACTGCTTTCCAGTGCACATTTAAAATGTCCTCATATAACAATTTTTCCTTTTACAAGTTTGCCAGTCAAAGACATTGTTGGGGTCCGGTTGGAAATAACTTGAAAAGTAAACCCAAAATTCACTCTCAAATGAATGGTTTCTACTTAAACTTATTGGGACATCGCTTTAGCCTAATTTGCATAAGATGGGTAAACAATCGTAGTTTTGTAAAATTTACTGAAACTACCTCCGATTTCAAACACTGTTGGGCAACATATTCTACATCTTCCGTACGCAGTAGTAATCTTTTCTCGGTATATTAGCACTTGTTATTGCTAGAGGCCTAAAACGCCTTTTCACCCAAGTTTAAATAAAGCCGTCATCATCATATGCGATCGAAACCGAAAAGCCTTTCTAGCCATGCGATCAAGCTCGACATGTGACAAAAAAGAAACAATGCTACGCGATCACGCTCGACGGATTCAAGATATCTAAAATTATCTGCAACTCACAACATAAAGATTGAAATTTTAATCCTTATTTATATTCATTCAAATATTTCACCGTTTCTGATTGGTTAAAACCACGCGCATAATTCACCATAACCAGCTGCTGTTAGCCAAATTTGGAAAGAACTGACTTCAGAGCATGCAGTTGAGTTTCGCTCATGTTGTATAATGAGTATGTAGAGGATGAAGAGGATACACCGGAGGATGCAGTTGAAATCGTTTTTCCGTTTAAGTTTTCCTTTGGTTGTTTGTTAAAAGAATGAGGAACCAAGGAAATATAAAAATAAAGAACCGCTGCCATGTATGCAAAGGCTAATACAACTGGTGCCAAGAGCGGGAAAGAATAAGTAAAAAGGCGCCAAACAGGATAAACGTGGTTGCACGAATTCAGTAGAGGATTAATTTTGGTTTTATTGGAAAATTCGAAAGTGAGATCGGTACATTACTGTTATCTTTAATTAATCATGGGCTAACTTCATTCACGGAACACAAGATAAGCTTAACACAATAACTTATATAACCTGGCGATTCAATTTAAGCTTGAGATGGCCGACGCAAAAGATTAACTTTAGAGGCCAATTTTCTATTCATATTGAAAAGATTGCTTGGACTCTTTAATACGTTTTGTTGAAAGATATTTAATTGAATTCATATATTTTGAGTCCCTGTTCACTGTTTATCACAGTAGAAAAGAGTTGTTTCCATCAGTGATTTCAACGAAGTTAACAACCTGATACCAGGCAAAGATGAAGTTTCACCAGCTTTAAGTTCCAACAACAATCAAGAATTAGAAAGTGCATTTACTAAACTACAGCATAACTTTTTCGTTACGTTTTCTGCAGAAGGTAAAAAAGCGTCCTTTCATCTGGGAGCTATGATGATAAATTTCTGTCCACAATTTGGTGTTGTACTGTAAAACAAGCAAATGAAACCTTTCCCGTATCTTAGCGCCAGTGAAAAAGCCAACAAAAAGCCCAAGTGCTAATTTGGATTTTTATGCTCTATTTAAAGTGCCACTGCGACGAAATTTTTCGAATCCATTGTTTTTGCATTTTCTGAATCTTTGAGTGGTACTTACTCACCTGTCCAAGCCGATTTGGCCAACAAGCGCGGGAAGATGTTTTTTTTACGGTTTTCCTGAGAATTTTTCGTCCGCCATTATCAAATCATGTTCCTGCAACCCCATAAGGCCTTGCTGCTTTGTGACGTCATACTCCTAACCAACTTGGCTCACATGGTGAATTTTGTTATAACATCTCTATGTAGTTCGCAGTTACTGGCTTCGCAACGTAAATCTAGCGCTCTATTCGAATCGAATCGTGCCCGATCGATGTGTAGTACACGGATACAGCAACGGATCAGATATGAACGCAGGTATTTCTGCTCATTTTAGTCCTACGATTAAAAAGTGAGCGAGATAAGTGGTTGACATTCGTGCATGTTCACTCACCGCGCGAACCGGCTTCAACCCGAGCGGAAAGTTTGTGGAGGGTGTCAGTCCATTTCGTGGAGGAATGTTTTTCTAGAGCGTTTTATATAGAAGGTTGTCGTCGTCGGCTTATTCTTGGCTCAATTCCTACAATATGTAAGATCGAGCCAGGGAAACAAACGACAACACCGCAAGGTAAGCCTTGTTTAATTTTATCTAAGCTTCAGTATTGTGTCAGCCATGAAGTTTTTTGAGTTTTTCGTAGAAGTATCCTATATGTTAAGTCCCAGACATCTCTGCGATTTGTAAATATATCTTCAAGTAACTCATCAATTTTAGTATTGTTCATGTCGTCGCGCTATTGTATTTTAGTTTTTTATCCCTTCTGTTTATTCCAGTCATGTGGCACACTCGTAAGATTCTGGTTTACCGAAGAGCCTTTCAATGGTTTCCAAAATTCTCAATTCAACCGGAAATAATTTACTGTTTTTTTCCTCAAACACAGGTTTCTATATCTACTTTCCATATAGTAATTGCTGTTCTTTTCGCTGGATAGAGACAATGTTGTGAGCGAAACTCGTTTTCGTTAGAGCGTTTTGCTGTGTACATTTCCGTTGACCTAAAATAAGCTCAAATGTCCCAGTTTTGTACTCATTGCGAAATCTGTTTGAATAAAATGGCAGTTTAAACTCAGTTTCCTAAGCGTCAGTTTCCTGGTCCTCGCCTTGTGCACCTTGATAATTATGCTGGACACTTTTTTTGTTGGGATTTTTAGGGGGGCAAGGTTAAGCCATTTTATCATGCAACAACAATGAGGGAGGGGAGGGGTGTCTAGCTTAAGAAAATGCAGTTTTAATCAGAACTTTACACCTAATTGCAACATTCAAGAAATGAGGGGTGGCAGTATCTTTAAAATAATCCCTCACTTAAACGGGAGGACTAAACAGAACACAGAGAATACTGTGACATTCTCTCATTTTTATCAATGAGTTGGATATTTTGGAATACAATCAGTCACACAGTCAGTGTTAAGGTTATTGAGTTGCTGTGGTGTACTGAGGAGACCCTGAGTAGCATGCAGTACACTCCCCAAGGAATATACTTAATTTCTGGTGCTTTAGCCTGTTGGAAGTTCTGATAGGATTTGTTCATTACTAGTCTATAAAAGCCAATTTCATTGCTGATCTTTAAGGAAGAATATTACTACATGCAGCTGTAAGCAAGCACACCCTACATATTTTTGGCTGTTTAGGGTCTAAAAATGTATTTTCTCGCATCAAGGAATGCACGTTGCTTCAGTGCTTTCCATACAGATGTGTTGGTATTTGTTGCCTGAGTTATTTTGACAGTGTGCGTGATTATTTGTTATCAGGTATATAAGGTGTTCTTTGCAGATTCAAGGTCACTTGACGGCATCTCTCGCTACCGTTCTGTAAATTTTCTTGTATTTGTTATCTTTTTTGTTATTATATTTAATCTTTCTGAAAGGTTATTACCAGTTTGTACATTATTGACATTATTGTTAGCCTACGTCTTCGTTACCTGTAGTTTCTAGTATGTTTATTCATGTATTTTGCCCGTGTTCTAGCTATCAATAAACGAGATGCCTACTCCTGATTCTTGTCTGCGTTTCATGGTTTCTAGAGTGAAAATGATTTGTTCTCGTTTCACTGCAGAGTGATTAGAGAACAATTAACTTTTTTGACTTTGGCTACAGCTTTCAACTTAATGAAACCTTTCCATCACAAGCTAGTGATGTGCAGTCACCAACAGTTTTCCTCTTTATGGTAATGGAAGTCAAGATGAAAAGTCTGCTATTGGCAAAAGGGGTCAGAATTTTCTGTCAGTGTAATTGCTTTGGCCAAAATTAACATTTATTTGGGAATGAGATAAATATATGACAGTGGCATAGTCCTGAAAATAGTTATCCCCCCATTGATGGCCAGTTGAAAATTCTGATCATCAATGTTTTAGCAGTAGTGGCAGCCAGGAAGGGGTGATTTCAGACTCTGCTGTTGCCCCGCTAAAATTCCACATTTTGGGGGTTTCCCACTGTCTCAAGTGTCTGTGGTGTTGCCTTCAGCAAACAATGTGGTCATTGTGGTAAACCCTTTAATTTTTCTCTTGTTTTAAGCCCTTTTGCTGCAGTAGCCAAAACCCAAATACTCAGACACACTTTCAAAACCTGGATGCGAAAGTAACTTACTAATCATCTTTTTCAACTTCTGCCATTCTTTCATGACATCTATCAACCTCCATGCAACATCTACATTCTTCATGCTGGACAACAAACTCCAACGAACAATTTATACACTTGCACCTATAACCATAACCTTACATGTACATGTATGGGTAAGCTTAAATTCAAAATAACATTAACAGTTAATTGACACCAAAAATATGTATAAATAAACTTGAAATTCCTGAAGAACTAAAAGTACCACATAGATCTTTTTTTATTATTATTTTTGGTAATTGACCAAATTACAGAAATTTAAATCGTGCAATATCTACGAAACAGACATTTTCAGAGACGGTGACAGATCGAATCCAATATAACTTCCTTCGAAACAAACTGCTTGGAATTTTCAGAAGCTCTTTTACAAAAATAGACGAATTGATAAAAGCAGAAAGAATCGAAACGAAGAAACCAAATAAAATACCAGTCTGGTAAATCTGTCTCGTCAGCAAATCGACTTAGAAGCATGTCCTCAGACTCTTCTTCTTCCTTTACAGCTATTTGTTCAGCGTACTGGGTGGCTTCTTCTTCGGTGGCAATCTGGCTCGGCACTATCATCGTATGATTGGAAATCTTCACTTTGCCGAGCAGAAGCTAGCCTCTGAAGACTCAGAGCAACCTTCACTACCCAAAATGAACTTCTGAATCGACAGAGATTTCGCTAATACTAAGGTAAAAACTCGACTGATATCAACAGTGATCAAAGGTAAATCAATCTCGTGTTAGGAATATGACGTCACAAATAGAGATGCCGCTGCGAAAATAGCGGGCTCAACTGGAACCAATTTCGAGTAATGGCGGACGAAAAATTTCACTTTTCGAGCGGCGAAATTTTAATGAAGGAAGTCCTTTTAAGTTTTTCTTTTTGGACGAAAGGACATCGTACATGATGGTAAGTTATTCTGTATAAAAAAAAGTGGGAAAAAGAAATGTGAAATTTCGTCGCAGTGGCACTTTAAAGGCCGGCACACACGATGGGACTAGTCCCTTCGACTAGTCCCTGCAACAAGTCGCAGGGACTAGTCGCATCGTGTGAACTAGCAACTACACTAAAAATTGAAAAGATCTGTTTCAGCCCCAAAGTGTCAATTCAGCCCTGCTGGGGAAAGTCTGATTCAAACCTTCCTGGAGCCATTTGAGCGTAATCTGGGCCAAAAAAGCTACATCAAAAAGCTATTCCAGCCCGCGTTAGGGCCCATTTCAGCCCAAGGACCAAATCAGCCCTAGCTAATTGGACTGTATTGGCCCTGATTTAAGGGAGCCAAATTAGACCCAAAAATAGGACTGTATTTTACTCACCGAATCGGCCCTATTTTTAGGGCTAAAACAGATCTTTCTGATTTACATTGTAGTCCCTGCGACTAGTCGCAGGGACTAGTCGCATCGTGTGAACTGGCCATTTTTGCTTCAAAATCTAGTCGCAGGGACCAACTTTAGTCCCTGCGACTAGTCCCACGAATTCAAACCAGTTTGAATTCGTGGGACTAGTCGCAGGGACCAAATTTGCGACTAAATTTTGTGGCAAAAATGGCCAGTTCACACGATGCGACTAGTCCCTGCGACTTGTTGCAGCGACTAGTCGCAGGGACTAGTCCCATCGTGTGTGCCGACCTTAAAGGTCCCTTTTGAACGTGTGGAAACCAAATTATTACTATTACATTCGCAGAAGTCTACATAAAAACATTTTCGGCAAATATATGTATTTTAGTCAGACAAGTGCTTATTTATATCGGTATCTAAATTCAATTGTCTATAGAGGCAATGGATTATTTGTGACAGCCGTAAAGGAGAGCCTTTAAAATGCCCTGTAGATAGTCCTAACAAAGATTGCGAACAAGTGTACAAGGCTTTTCTGCAGAATGTAGACCACTTTAAGGAACTTGATGCGTTTGACAGTTAATTTGAAGTCTGGGCCAGAAGTTACTTTTGAATTGTTAGCAAAATCTCGAGCATCCTAAAACAATGTCAAAAAAAGCAAGTGAGTGCTCTGAGAAGCGATTGCAACCATTTTAGCCGAATGTTCATATAAGCCACGCAGATTTGGGAAGAATTCAGACCTCTTGACATATGTTAATCCTGCCAATACAGAACAGCCGAATCCACCTCCATTCTATGACTGTAAGATCTTCGATGGAGCAGCTGTTGTTCATGCTCTTCCATCCACAACTGTTTCCACATTTGACAGTTATGCTGAAAATGACTTCATTCCATACATTCTGAATCATCTCCAGTCAAGTAAACGGATGGACATTGTTTGGGATATATACAAGGCAAATAGTATCAAAGATTCGACCAGAGAGAAGAGAGGTAATGGTCAGAGAAGATAAGTGCAGTTGAAACCAAGATTCCAAATCGGAACGCGTTTCTGCAGGCGGACAATACAAACAAGAAAGAACCCTTTGCTCTCCTGACAAGCAGACTTCCAAACTTCCAGTTTCCCGAGAACAGGGAAGTAAACATCACCTCAGACCAATCTGTTGTCACAAGCAGAGGCTCTAGCGATATGCAGAGATGCGACCACCAGGAAGCCGACACAAGAATAGACCCTTCTCCAGAATGGCGGCTAAAAATTCAAATAAGTTAAAATTAGCTAAAATTAAAAACGTACACCAGCACTAGAAAGAACACATTTACTTTAGTAATCCTGCAAAGTTTCAGCATTTCAAGTGTAATATCAGTTGAGAGAATGTAAAAATTGAAAAATTTACAGACGTTTGTAGGACTCATAAACGTCTGTAATTTTTTCAATTTTTAACTTACATTCTCTCAGCTGATATTACACTTGAAATGCTGAAACTTTGCAGAGTTACTAAGGTAAAGGTGTTCTTTCCAGTGCTGGTATACGATTTTAATTTTAACTTATTTGAATTTTCGGCCGCTATTTTGGAGAAGGGTCTATTGCTGTACATGCTGGACAAATGATACAAGCAGGTTTTTGTTCGAACAGTGGATACGGATGTTCTCGTCATATTAATAGGGCTTTTCCACGACATGATCGCCTCATATCCATCTTCAGCCATCTGGATTAGTTTGGGCATGGGGAAATATGTCCAATACATAAGTGTGAATTCCACCTGCACGTTTCTTGGACCTGAAACATCTCGGGCACTCCCTATGTTTCATTCAGTCACTGGATGAGACACGACCTCTCGTTTCTTTGGCAAGGGTAAGTAAGAAGTCTGCATGGGAAGAATGGAATTCATTTCCTTACGTGACAGAGGCATTTAAGTTCCTGGAAAATCACCCTTTATACCAGCTGGACACGGATGATTCCATCTTCAAGCTTATCGAGAGATTTACAATAGTTCTTAACAACAAGAGCAACAATGTGCTCAATGTAAATGAAGCCCGCAAAGAAATTTCCCCCAAAAAGAACAGAAACTTGGAGAACATACCTCCTACACAGGTAAATTGAATTCCAGACATTTTGTAAGGAGTGAAATTCAGCGGAGTGTCTACCAATTATTCTACTGTTCATATTTATTTCATGTTCCGTCTTAGTAGTAATAACATTTAATGTGTGACGACAGGGACAAAAGTAACAAAGATGATTTCTAATTTTGCCTATGTGAGACTCACTGTTACAGCACGCTTTAAGAGCAGTTTGCCAAAGTAGCATCTAGTACACAAGTCTGCATTTTGTTCAAATGGTTCCTTCACCCGAGGGGTGGGGTTGGTGTGAAGTGGATGGCACGTAGAAACCTGCCTGATGACCCTTCCTGAAGCGGCCAAAGCCTGTCTTGAGCTCCTTAAATGTGGCTGCAAACGGGGATGTGCTGGCATATGCAAACATGTAGAAAAGCTAATCGTCCTTGCACAGGGTTATGTCAGTGTTCAGGAGAATGCAGCAATAATTAACACTGATCACATCTTTAAAAAATAAATTCCAAATACCGTGTTGCTATCCAGTTTTCAAAGTAGTTTCCATCACTGGTAACCTCTAAATCCCCCCGTGAGTTGATTCCCATTATCAGTCCGGGATCGTTATCATTTTTGATAACCTCGACCAAAATAAACCATAAACCAATCGTTGCACAAGTTTTCGTTCACGTGACGTTATTGGTAGCAACAGTGTATAATTCAATATGCCGGTCGACGGGGCGCTGCGATGAAAGGAGCTACTCACAACATCACAAGGCAGCTTCATCGAATTAAATTTATGTTTGCTTCATAATAGGTTATGGGATCATGGAATATAAACAGAAACGTATGGAAGAAAACTGTCTTCGTCCAGAGTTACTGCGAATTTAATTTCCAGATAGACACCGTGTGATATTTGTTCCGCGAATAAAATGGCACAGCGAAGGTAGACAACAAATATTCTGTTCACAAAAGCGTTGTTTATTGACACTAATATGATAATAGCTTCTATTTTCACTCAGGCTTCATTTTCTTGGTAGCTGGCGAAGCTGCTTGTTCAACAGTCTGTGGTAAATATAAACGAAAAAGTGACGGTGAATACAAGCGGAGAGCTGTAACTTAATTTCGTTTAGTTTGCGTGATGACAAACAGTATAACTTCTAACAGTTAATTCAACAGCCGGGCTCGGCGTAGTAACCCGTAAAATGCAAGTAGCTAACATGTTCACAGAATATTTGTTCCTCCAGAGCTAACATTTAGAGAGCTTAAGGGCAAATCCCCACAAGAATCAAACAAAATCAAATTTCTTCGGCAAGGCTTGAAAACTCAATTTCTCTCCCCTTTTGCATATAGCTAGCCACTAGAAAGAATACAAACAGCCTGTGTTTTTTTCCTCGAAATAGTTCTGTCTTTCTGAGAAAAACAGCTTTATTGATTTACCCTCCAGACTCAGTTTAGCGAGTCCCAACTGGGTTGAAAATCAACCATTTTCATTCGATTCGCATGTCGCAACCATCAAGCGCAGAAAAATTGCAATGCAACCAACTTATTGCATAACTTTTCCTTGTCCAAAACCCACAATTTCAAGAATATTGGATTAATCTAATTATTTGGCGGTGAATAAAACCAGAGTGTTCTTCAGCCTTAACTTCGTCGGTTGGTGCGAAGAATTGCTATTTTGACCATGTGCCATATCACCGAATTTCATAAGATTAAGGATTTTAATTAAGGAAGGGTAGGTCTTTCAAAATATGTAAACTTTAGTTTGGGCAAATGATTTGGCAGTCGTCAAAAAATTATTCAAAATCGCTTACTCTAGACATAAAATCACGCCAGCAGTGTCGAGTGCGTGACCAAGAGCATATTATCATTGTATCCGCAATCTACGTATTAGATAGTTACTGGGGCCGACAGCAATACGTGATATATTGCAGTCAGCTGAGGGCGTAGCCCAAAGCTGACTGCAATATATCTATTTACTATTTATTTACTATATATTTACTATTCAATACCCTGTGCCATTGTTCTCTCTCTCTGCACTAAATCACTGATTGCACGCGCCCCTTCTCCTTTGTTCCTGAACACACAAAAGAAAATAATTAGCACTTGTTGATTAGTACCTCAACTGGGAATTGGTGACTGAGAAGCCTTGCGGTAGCGTTTGAACATTTGATTGCGTTTTGTGTATGTGTGTTGTGGTTTTGAAATTTTTCGACAAGTAGGTCTCTGAACTACTGCAAAAACAATGTGCAGTGTGAGAAATGCGGTCCCGTTTCTAGTTTGTAATTTACACGCCTTTGTTTTAACAGTTGGTTTGTGTTTTGTGTTGTTTGTTTTTGAGCACGTGATGTTTTCCAACTGGCGGCTTGCTGAACAATTTTAAAACAATGTGCAGTGTGAAAAATGCGTGTGTTTTGCACGATGGAATTAATTCGTGCAAGGCGTGTAACACTGCAAATTTGCATACTTTATAAGCCAGAGTATTCAGTTATTTTACTCAGTGCGAACCTGCGTTTAGAAAGACGATAGATTCGTCGGAAGACAAAGAATTATTTATTACACAGAACTCTACGAAGGCAAAGATTTCAGCAGAAATCGAAGGTAATGTCGTGTAACGTTTGGACATTTCTGTCAGTGCTTTATTTCTTTATCGACTTCTAAAGGCGGCGTTTCCATTTTCTTTTTTCAAATAGAGCAAAATTTAGAACGCCAATTGCAGCTTCAGAATGCGAGAAGTTTGACAAAAGCTGGGTATCAGACGCCAGCCGCAGGAAATGGGCGTGGGTTTTGAAAGTCTTTGAGGAATGGAAGAAGCAGAGAAATGAAGCGGTTTTGAAACAAGATTACAGTGGCGAGCCGGTAATTCAAGTGTTAAACGCAAACGGTGTTGTTGACAATGTTGTAAGCTATCAGTTTTTGTGCATTTTATACATTAAAATTCCTAAAACAGGCTGCAATATTTTTGATAATTGTAGCCTGCACACTGCAATATTTTTAATATTGCAGCATGCTTATTTAGCGCGTTTAATTATATTACCCCTGAGAATTTCCCTGCTAACAAAAAGGACCGCCCCTGTTTTCCTCAGACAGTTGATTTGCATCTTTTAAGACTGCAATCAGTGATTTAGTGCAGAGAGAGAACAATGGCACTGGGTATTGAATAGTAAATATATACCAGTATCACTTTGGTTCCAAACTTCAGCGTTACAAAGGTATAAATATGACAAACATACTTACCCTTTTCGAATTGTAACATCTTGAATTTGGCAAACTCTTTCTTTCCCTGTATATTTTCAGAGACGTTTTCGACAAGGCCCACATCAGAATTTGAAGAAAAATAATCACTGCCAAGTGCATATGTATTCATTGTATGTATCACAATCTCTGCTATTTGTGTCTTTTGATTTAGCAAGCAGTAAACCGCTAAAGCGTTATTCAATTGCAATGTGCGATTTTCGAGTTTCCATTTTGAAGACATTTGAAAGTTCTGGCTGTTGTTGATTCCAACGTGTAAATTGCATATTTATACCCGAGGCAAGCGCGCGCAACACCATTTGCACATAGGGACGAGGCTGGGGATTTCTGCGGTCTCCAGAACGGGAAGTGCCCTTCATCAGGTAAGAACTGAAAAAAATCAAATACTTTAACTGGTCACGAGAACAGACTGTACAAGGAGAAAGTAAAGCGTCAGAGAAATCAAAATAAAAAAACTGACCAGCAAAGCTAGCCCGAAGAAAATCGGAAATTGACCAGCAAAGCTGCGACTGACTCTGATATTCTCCCGATGTCTTTTAGATCCTCGTTCTGAAATTATAACATGACAAGAAAATTTTTTTTTCCCACGTTACACAGTTTACATTCATTACTTGCATATGCTTAATGTTACATTGCCTACTTGCAATACACCGTGTTACTTAAAAAGCCTAAGTCGTGTATTACACTGTGATAAAACACGATGCAGGGGCGTAGCCAGCATTTCTAGGAGGGGGGGGGGGGGGTCCAAATTGTTTCTAACGAAAACGGTTGGTCTAAAATCCTTACATTACGTACATACAAGACTTTGGCGTTTACGCTACGCAAACAGAAGACGCCTTGCTTGCCATTCATCATCAATCTTTATTTATACACGAAATCATATCACTTTACATGGTCTTCCTAGGAATCGTGTTTAAAACTAGACTAAAATACTCTAAGGAACTACTGACTATAATGTTAAAAATACAAAAACTTACATTATGAATGATAAGAGTTGCAATGGGTCAAGGTGTATTAGAAAAAATCTTTCCCATGAAATGAAGTTTTAAAAACATTTAAACTAGACAGTTTTCTAATCTCTGAGGGAATCTTGTTCCACAGAACAGATCCTCTGTAGTGTAGGCTCCCTTTTGCAGACTCAGTTCTGGGTCTGGGGACATAATAATTCATCTCAGAATTTCTGAGATTGTGTGAATGTACATTTGAAGTGTTGGTAAAGATCCCCCTCAGATACGCTGGGGAAAGATTATTATGGATTTTATACATTGGCAGAGCCAACTGTTTAAGTCTTACATATTCTAGCCTTTCCCAGCCAAGCTCATCCAACAAAACACTTGAGCGAACATCATAGTTAGAATAGGTGAGAATTCTAGCAGCCCTATTCTGCAGCTTTTGAAGTTTGTCTGCTAGTCCCTTATTGATATTACCCCATACGGCATCACAGTAATTAAAATATGGCATTACCAGTGCATTGTACATATTCACTCTAATATCAAATGGTATAAAATGACTTACACGCCTTAATATAGCAATACCGGCGGATATTTTCTTTGAAATGGTATCAATGTGTGGGCGCCAGTTCAAAGATTCATCAATATGAACTCCAAGGGATTTATGTTTAATTACTCTTTCTATGGGTGTATTATTGACTTTGACTGTGAAGTCACTATTTATTTGGGATAACTTAAATTGGCTCCCTATAAGCATGTATTTAGTCTTCTTAACATTTAAAGTTAATTTGTTTGCTGACAGCCACGACTGGATTAAATTCATATCATAATTCATCTTATGTTCAAGGACACATGGGTCTTCTGCAGACGTGGTAAGGGTAGTATCATCTGCATACATTCTGGGTTTTGAAAACAAATTACATGAAGGGAGATCATTAATATAAATAGTGAACAAGAGAGGGCCTAAAATAAACCGCTGTGGAATACCACATGTTATATTACAGAAATCAGATTGAACTCCATCAACAAACGTTCGTTGCTTTCGATCAGATAGATAGGACTGGAACCAGTTAAGAGATTGAGAACTGACCCCATAGAGTTTAAGCTTTCCCAAAAGGATAGTATGATCCATTGAGCAAACACTGTTACCACTTCCTTGATATTTATGTCTCGGTGGTAATTGATGTTCATTAACACCAGCCCAGACTCTCGCTCGCTTGACATGGTCGACCTCAGGCATGTTTTTAACATTCTTAGCACAATGAATGAACGCTCACATTCAGTTGACGTCAGCGGCAACGTGCACAAAATGCGGATCAAGGTGTGGATGTTAGGAAAGAACTCTCGATCGCATGCTGCGAGTGTCTGAAATGCACAGGTGGGAAGGTCGGCATCCTCAGTGCTGCACCACTTTCTCTTCCATCGCAAGAGCTCAATAACCACATGAGGAGAAGGAAGGTCGTTCTCATAAATCTCCAGCGCTGCGTCAATGTTACGATTTCTGTCTCCGACGGCTACCAGCTGAGAAAGAAGCTTAAAGAGGCTGGACAAGACAGCATTATTAGTAGGATTGAAGTATGTTTTCATCTCTGATTGTAGATGGTCTAGAAGGGGAATAGCAACTGCCCTCTTATAGTAATCAGATGGTGTCTGGGCTGGCACATTGTCGCGATGCGATTGCTGATCGGTCCGGCGCGGGATGGAAGGTACAACACCTACCTTTGCCGCGGTATTGACCGCCAGATCGAACTACTCGGATGTCTTCGATGTTGTCTCGGATGTCCTGGAGATCGTCCGTGACATTATTACTGTTGGTATGCCTCGTAGACAGCTAGATCTATAGAACAACACCAATGGATCGCCTACTAATTTCGCAGGCATTTCTGCACACACGTGCATCTTGTTACACAAAAATCCCAACTCTGCTTATGTCTCCGAAAATGAAAGTGAAACGCAAATAGATACCACAATGACGTTCACTGCACTTATTGCAAGCATAAAACAAAACGAAGAATTTTAGGAATCGAGAGTCCATTACACTCTTGCTGGGATGAAATCACTGTTGAAAATAGGAGAGGGGGGTTCCTTGGTGCAAAAGGAGGGGGGGTTCCGGAACCCCTGGAACCCTCCCCTGGCTACGCCCCTGCGATGGCCATTTGAGAACGCGAGGGAAATGTAGAAAATTTTCTACATTTCTCAAGTGTTCTCAAATAACCAGAGTGTTTTATCACAGTGTAATACACGGTATAGGCTTCTTCATTTGCTTTAAAATATAAATTTTACGCGCGCAAAACAATAAAACACGCTTTTTCTATGTTTTATACCCTGATAAAACATGGGTTTTTGACCAATCAGAGCGAACACAGGCCCCTATCTATATTTTGGGCGCGTTCGTTTGGGATCAATCCGGAATAAGAATAATTGGAATAATGCGAGTAAGCGTTTGTTTGGGAGCTATTTTCATTCCTGAATACCTGGATTTCCATTCCGGAATACATTCCGGAATATATTCTTATCCCGGAATATCCCAAACGAACGCGCCCTTTAATTACTTATAAACATCACTTATACGACACTAACTACCTACATTACATTACATTACATTGCATTGCATTGCATTGCATTGCATTGCATTGCATTGCATTACATTACATTACATTACACAACATTACATTACAATACACTACATTACTTGCTTACATACATCGCTTACAATACATGACATAACCTGACAATACGTTGCATTACTTACTTACTGTATGTTGTTATTGTTTAGGCCTTGCAAACTGAAACTGTGACTCCTTATGTTATATAATTAATTTATGAAACTGGACCACTTCTTTAAAAAAGTATTTTGTTTGTTTGATATAGAAGCTATGTTACGTTCAATTTCAATTTTATCATATACAAGATTTAAGAAATCTGCGAACTGAAATTTAACGCTATTTAATGATTTGCAATAGAGGAAGTATTTACCTATGAGAATTAGGTGGTTTAGGGTTGAACAGGAAGACCAATTCGTGATAACTCCGTAAATAATTTTATTCTTGGAAAGGCTAAGGGTCTTTTTAGAAACAGAATGATACCATTTAATAAAATCCGACCAGAAAGAACTAGCAATGGGGCACGATACGAATAAGTGACCGACTGTTTGGTCTACGTTTGTACAAAAGAAAAAAAAATAATTGGGGAAACTTCAAAGTCTTAAAAATTTCTAAGTGTAACTCTTCATCAATGTGATCTGTTGTTTTTTTGCGTTTGTTTTACAGGTGCTTGTTTGTCGGCAATTATCGCAGCCTCTTTTTCCACGTGTTTTCCGTAGTTTGTATTAATGTTTGCTTACGTGTCGGAGTCAGTAAGAAAAAGAACTTTCGTTACTTTATTTGGTTTGAGGAAAAGTAAACAAGCCAACATTTTCGTTGCCTGGTCAATAGTATGAAATAAATATAAAAAAGTAATTCTAAAGAACCAGTACTGAGATTACAATCCTTTTCTGTGTTTTTGGCAAACGCTCAGCTTACAAAAATCCCCACCCCTACCCGGTGCAAAGAATTTTGCCACATGGCTATGCAAGGAATATGCAAATTAGAAAGATGGCGATCGATGGCGGCTTACAGTGTATTCGTTTGTCACTTACTGGCAATTTTGCTTCAAAGCAGGTTGAGTGATTCTATCGAGCAGTACAAGAGCCACCAAGGCACAGGTTGCATAGGACCTTCGCAAAATCGCTTTTTGTGGTTCAAATCTATACCAGACGGATGCCCGGTACAGAGGTTCCCGACTTACAAAGTTAGTGGAACGCCGTTGAAGAAATGACGGGAGCGAAACGTTGTTTGACAGTCAAGATATCATATCTGGGCTAAGGTGAACATATTTATGTTAATTGTGCTTTAGTAATCCGGATATTTCGAATTGAAGGAATTTAATCAATTATCAATGCAGTGGTAATGTTTAGTCACGCATTCGACTACTTGCGTGATTTCGATTTTTCTGTACGATTTGAATAATGTTTTGACGACTGCTTATTCATTTGCTCAAACTAAACTTTACATATCTTGGAAGACCTATCCTTATACAGTCAGAATCTAAAATATTTTGGAATTCCGAGATATGGCACTTGGTCAAAATGTCGATTCTTTTCACCAAGCGTCGAACTCCACGGCGGAGAGCACTCTGCTTTTGTTAACCGCCAAATAATTAGATTAATACAATTTTCCTGTAATTGTGCTTTTTTTGACGAGAAAGAGATATGCAAAAAGTTGGTTGTATTACAACTTTCCTGCACTCAATAAATGCGACACGCGAATCATTTGAAAATCGTCGATTTTCAGCGCGGTTGGGACTCGGTAAATTGATGCCAGGACGTGAAATCGAAAATGTCGTTTTTCTTGGAAGTACCGAAATATTTGAGGAAAGAAAACACATGGCATTTTTACCTTTACTGAGGCCTACTTATATGCAAAAGTAGGGCGAATTTAATTTTTCAGGTCTTGCCGGACTATATTTGATTTTTGTGGACATTTGCTCTTAAAACATATCTGGCAATACAAACGAGCCGAGAGAGAGAAAAAACCTGGCAAAAACAGAGGTGTCAAACTCTACAAATTTCACGCGGATTGCAGCGGAAGCCAACCTGACTATGTCCTTCCAAAACCACAGGTTTTTGCTTAGCGAAATATTCAAAGATCCCAAGATGGTACCATACAAAAGGGGGAGATCCTAAGAGATATACTTGTTCGAGCAAAACTTCTTAAAGCGGCTATTACGCGCGGATAGGAGTTGCGTAGGCCTGTTACCCTATTGTTGTCTCTCGCTGAATCCAACAATAAGCTTCATTAAATAATCACTGGTGTGCCAGAAAACTGACCTAGTTTGGCCGGCATTTCTTGAAAATATTTCAGGATCACGAATGTGTGGACATTGATGGACTCAACTTACCCTTTAATGCATTTGCCGATTGACCGTCTCAGGCGATAAAAATACCCGATAAAAATACCCCTCGTATAAAGTCAAGCAAACATTAGGCGGGGATGAATAAAATCGATGTCCTCTTCAATGTCGATATCATGTCGTTCGAATTCAAGCTTGAATTTTTCTTTAGGTCTGGCAGAAGTCTTTTTTGAAGACGCAGTCTTGCCACAAAATCGACATAAATTTGCTGTTTTGATTCTATGGGTACCAGCATCCGCCATCTCAATACCTAGAAACACATCAGTTACAAATGTAGATATGGCCGCCGTTACGAACAGCACATGGCAAATCAAAATACCCCCGTGCACTTTTTTCACAGATCGTGCACAACACTGAAAACAGATTAAATCCCAAGTATATAGCGTGAAGATTAACGACATATTTTTTGTGATTGTCGCAAAAATCTGCAAGCAACTTAAATCTAATGACAAAATGAAAAGCATACCTGATCTGTAGGCAAATGTTAACTGATTCTAAGCATAATCTACAACATTTAAATATTTAGCCTCGTTTCCATGCTAGCAAAGACTGTCGCAAAATAAATTGGCTGTCACGCCCCCCCCTCCCCCCCGATGATCGGATCACGTGGCACCCAAGCTAAACTTGTTTTCCATATCGTAGAGGGCTTGTGTGCCAAGTTTGGTGCTTTCTTCCAGTCTGTAACGATTTTTTCCTTAAACCACCTCACCAATCGTCACATTCGATATTGGAGTTCAATGCGTTCAATGCCCGGCTAAAAGGTTAGCTCCACATTTGGCTCAATATTTCCCATCGACAGTTGGACGGTCTTTGGAATTTGTGGCGGTGAAAAAAAATTGGCTAAGAACTTGGAACTGAAAACCACAACAGTAAAATGGACCGTGCGGTGAACTTAATTTTATTTTTCATTCGGCGAAATCATAACGTATGTTTTTACAAATTCGTTTAGAGTCAAACACGTCGTATGTTCGCCTTCAAAGGTAGTTTTGGATTTGATTTAATCATTCCCATGGACAGTTTGACGGTCATTCCCTACTCTTGCGGCGAAAAAATCTACGAAGAATTTGACAACAACGCAGGGTACCGTACGTCTGCACGGCAAATAAGCTTGATTACTTCAGCAGCTTATAATTTTCGATCGGCAAAATCATAACAGAGGCATCGAGTATTCGTTGAGAGTTTGATTCGTCCTGTGTTTGGCAGAGACAAGCTTTGAATTTGATTGAATTCATCCAGTCGAAAGTTTGGCGGTCATTCGATTCTCTTGCAGTGTAAAATTTTGTAAACAACTTGAAAACGACATCGGTCGCGCGTTGCAAAATGCATTGGCTTTTGTTTTAAAACTGTTTAGCGGTAAATCCAGTTTTCGGTCAAGAAAGTAGCTCTAAGTTGAATGTTCCCATCGATAATTTAACGGTCATTTAATTCCTTTGGGGTGAAAAACTGATTAAATTAATCCGAAGCAGGTTGTTGACAGTTATTTAAAAAAGCAGTGAAATATAAGCAAAGTTCCCTGTCAGTCAACATCTCATAATCATAGAAGTTCAGGTAGAGCTGAAGCAGCTGGCCAGGCAGGATCTCTGACAAAAAAAAAAAACTTGCTTCCTTTTAAAAATAGCGTCCGTATAGCAGCGCAACATTACCTCCCTAGAGAGTGTTGAAAAAATTAAGTTCAGGACCCACCCTCCGTGCGGCTTGAGTTGGCATGCTTAGACACGTGACCAGCCATAACCAGGGTACTTTCTCGAAGTAGAGAGAGGACCCTGGGAACGAGGTTGATGTTGAACCAATGACGTCAAAATGACTTCAAACTGAGCCCGCTGAAGGTTATTGAACCAATGACTGAGAAAACCCGGGAACGGCGTTGTGTTATTTTTGGTGAGCAAAAAAACGAAGAGTGAAATGAAAATGTCTAGTGTTGACACTTGAGAACAATGTTTCAAGTTTCAAGAAATATAACGAGTTTGTCGCTTGAGCGATCTTTCAAAGAACAAATTGGACATGCTGATCACTCGCATTAATTCAATCTTGTGGGAGGGGGTGGGGGAGTACTGTCTTATGAGGGATAAAAGCGATTTCGGTCTGAAAAAGGATATGACCTTTCACTCTGGATTGGCATTGGGTATTTTGCATCAACATGAATAATTTTGTTGCCAGCCGTGTAGTAATATTAGAGGTCTGGGACGGGTGGGGCAAATGTGTTTGGTCTGAAAATATGGTGCGAGATCCAAGGTACGGGCCCGCACAGCCCCGCCAAAAACTTCGGGGCGAAATCCCCCCACTGTCCAGGGTTCAATCATTCCAACAAGTTAAAGCTGTGTGATACTGGCGAACAATTGTTCTCTTAACTCACTATTTAATGTACATTCTCATAGTTGAAAAAGGCTCTCTTTCATTTTGGCTTTCAATGGTTTGCCATTTTCATTTCTCGACATTTCTTACAATATCGCTGGGCAACATGATGTTTCGTACAATAGATTAATACATGATACAATGCAATACAGAACAATACAGTATTTTATTTACTATGAAAGTACACCAGCCACTTTGCAAATGTGTCACGAAAAAACAGATAACTAATAAATATACAAATATACAAATAAATAAATAAATAAATAAATAAATAAATAAATATATAAATGAATAAATGAATAAATAAATAAATAAATAAATAAATGAATGAATGAATGAATGAATGAATGAATGAATGAATGAATACAGGAAAAATAGATAGTAAGGTATACGTATATAACCTATTTACAGTTAAAAATAACTATTTACAGAATAAGTAAGTGGATACTACGTTGTCTAAATTATTGACTCATTTGATAAACGTTTTCTAAAAGTTTTAAAATCCGATGACGCTTTAAGACCATCAGGTATTACAATATCACCGCCAAAATGGTAAAAGCTCAGCTACGCAAACTCGAATACAATGCAGCAACAGCTGGTACAACGTTGTGTTACAGTTGTCATTGCCCACAGAGCCTGGATCTTAGTAGCTCGGTTTTGAGTTTTTCATAAATTAAGATGTTCCCGCAGATGAACCAAGCCAAGAGGAAACGTTCTACTGCCCGTGGAGGGTTTATACTCTTTTCTTTTCTTTGGCTCCAGCACTGATATGGTGTGCCACCGGAACAGCATTTGGCAAAGATACCAGCTCCTGCTGCCACGATCAAATAAATGTGTATTATGTTTTTCACTGCACTCTCGTCTTTACATCTCGCTCCTATAGGGACACAATCCAGAATTATATAAATAAAACAGAGTGATTATACAGTTTAAGACGATTATGAAATGATTACTGATTCACGCAATATCAAGTATAAGTAACGCTCTTTCGGATGATTATGTTATGTCCCTTACTGGCATTCTGTCTTGGTCTGTCACGCTACCTGAGGTGATGTTTTTCTCATAAACTTACCATTACCTATGGCAATATCATTTTCTCTTTGTAGGTTATATAGCTAAGATTTTAGCATTTATTTCATTATTTTATTTATTGCATCGGTTGACAAAATCACTTCTTTTTGAGAAGCTGAGAGCAGGCCAACTTTTGCTTAATCAGTTTAATCAATTTGCACTGCAGTACATATTAATGTAAGTGTGTTCGGAATTTTCTCGATGAGTGATCGTACGAGATCTCGAGCAATTAAGGATATGCACTCTACTCGTCAGTAAGATTCGAAAATTATTCCAAATTGCACTCTGTTGCGATTGTGAAATAATTTTTAAATCTCGCTCGAGGTGTATGTCCCGTACATTTGGAATCGTATTAAGGTCAGACCAACAGAGACCAGGGGACAAGGGGTCACAATTTGAAAATCAAAGTAATTTTTAATCAGGAAAGGGATCAGCGTGTACTAAACGAATTTCAATTCTACTGCAATTATTGGGCTTGTT
>JAHPZR010019061.1:0-11244 GCA_019787425.1 Platygyra sinensis | reverse complement strand
TTGACCGAAATATGCTTGGATCATTGATAATGGTGTACATTTATTCCTCGCCCAGGCATATCGCGCAAGTGTTAGGCCGTAAAAACAAAAACTGTTTTGCTTCTCTTTAAATACACTTTCTCACTTCTTAGAAATCACAGCAGTTAATGTAATCGGCGATTGTCTGCTGAGTGGTCGAATTGCAACAACAATCTTTATTCGTGCCCAGAAATTATAAAGTATAGACTTAAATACAAATACAAATATCAATAGACAAGGGAATGTGCACACGCAAACAGGGATCATCATACCACAATTTGCTACGTTTTAATTTTTAAAACGATCCTTTTTAAAACGAGCTGCAAAAAGGCAAGTTTTTCTCTTACGATATACCTGCAAGCGAGTTCCCTATGCTAAGACGTTCGCTCTTCATATGCATTGCCTCACGGAAATCACTTTTTGTTAACAGTTGAGTCCGATTCATTTACTGATGGCAGGCCGTGGGAAAATTATTGCCCTAAACTCTGGACGAACGAGATGCGAAAAAAACAGTCTTGAAAAATTATTCGCAATAATTATGGTGTTTGTTTTATGACCAAACAAACCGGATGATGAAAGTTCGCGGTCTTTTGTATCGACGGTCTTGCTTTAGGACACGGAAAAACAATATGGCATTTATCACCAATAATAACTGCTCTCTCTGAGACAAGTGCTTGGAGGTAAATGGATAAATCGGAAAGATACTATTCTAGTTTGCCCTGGGGGTTATGATATCAGACGTCGTCGGAACTGCCTGACAGGCGGCATAGCTCAAAGCTAGCTAAAGCTATTACCTAAAGAGCCACTTTCAGAGGGTTTTGACTGATAATATTTGGTGAATACACAAGCGCAAGCAAAGTAAACAAAAGGAAGATTAGCCTGCAAATATAGTAAATTCTTCTTTTAGCTAAAAAAAGATAATACGCAGAACAGAAAATCAGTTCAAAAGAATAAAACCTGTAATTTATAAAAAATAAATATAATTATTTGATTATGTGTACAAAAGGGGTTTAAAATTAGGGCGAGAGTACTTTTATGAAGTTTGTGAAGACTGGGCGCCATTTACACATGTGTTTTAGAGGTTTTCTCTTTTGGTCCTTTCCCAATTCTCGATCAAGAGGCGAGGACGTTTTGACGTCGTTTAAAACGGCCTTTCTCGGTCACGTTTCAAGCAACGCTAAATTTCTATGCTTCTATGCTAAATTTTTGGGTGATTTTTTGGACATTTTGGGAAAGAGATAATTTTTTCTCAAAGGATAGGCTAAACTGAGGAAAACATAAAATATTGAAGATTTGATGGAGTTTAAAAATTGAAATTTGAAGTGAAGAGTATAACTAGTAGACGGATACCAAACAGTCTCCTACCAACCTGGGGCTCTCATTTGGGGTGGTCAACTGTCTGGTAGTGTTTCCAACCCATTTTAATCCAAACAATTCTCTTTTAATAATACTTCAAGTTTCGCTCCTATTCACGCCACGTGTACCCCCGCCTTAAACCGCAAGTACATACATGTACGAAAGGTTTTCTGACATAGTATAAAACGAGAAATACTCCCTGGACTGGATTCTTGAATCTCGACTCTAGACTCTGGACTCTGGACTCTGGACTCTGGACTCTGGACTACGGACTACGGACTACGGACTACGGACTACGGACTACGGACTACGGACTACGGACTACGGACTACGGACTACGGACTACGGACTACGGACTACGGACTACGGACTACGGACTACGGACTACGGACTACGGACTACGGACTACGGACTACGGACTACGGACTACGGACTACGGACTACGGACTACGGACTACGGACTACGGACTACGGACTACGGACTACGGACTACGGACTACGGGACTACGGACTACGGACTACGGACTACGGACTACGGACTACGGACTACGGACTACGGACTACGGACTACGGACTACGGACTACGGACTACGGACTACGGACTACGGACTACGGACTACGGACTACGGACTACGGACTGGGTATAAAACACGGACTCAGGTATAAAACGCGGACCGAGCATTACGGACTCGGTATAAAACACGAAGAAAGCTTCTACATTGAATAAATTCTCGCTTCAGAACGTTTCAGTCATAAATAGAAGCTATCTGTATAAATTATAGAAGTCTCATTTCCCGAAAGTTCCCGCTCATACAGGTTTAACCATACTCAAGAGAAAATGATGGGATTTTCTCTTGCCATACTCGATTGCCGAAAAAGAAATAGAAGACACTGAAAGTCACAAAATTGACGAGCTGTATGAATTTTCGAATGATTGAAGCCATGATTAAATGTTTTGAAAGATCAACAGTCGAGAGAATTGAGGAGAATTCGAACGACACGTCCCGCTGTTCATTTGTACTATCATGTATTAAATAAATACACATGAATATGGCCACGGCGAAATGAGGAACAAAAAGTTGATAAATAGAAGAAACGACATTACACAAGGATGGCAGTTCTACACGCTTAATATCGCCTTGGAAAAGGCAGGGACAAAAAAAAAGAAAAAAAAAGTTCTTACAACACGGGGTATTTGTATTTGGTCACTCACCCAAGTACTATCCCCGCCGAACAGGGCTTAACTTTGTTGAGCAGAAGAAACATGTTGCTGTCCTTGTGGTATAGTGACTCACCCAAGATAGCCGGCATATGAGGTTAGGGCTGCGATATATAGTTTCATATATTAATTCTTCTTTTCTTGCAAAGTTTCGATTTCCGGTAAGACAGTACATGAGGAGATGTAACGCTGTTGAAAACATTCACATTCACAAAGTTATCGGTCCGTGAGACCGAATTATCTTCATCCGAGAGACCGAGGCAATTATTTCGAAAGTGCCGCATGTCCGATCACCAAAGCATATTCCTCTAACTTTTTATTCTCTACTTTCCCAGCCATGCAGTATCAGATATTTTTTTCTCTTTTTGATACCTTTTCTCATCTTAGAAATTTTAAAAAAATGCTTCCACCGTGGAGTCACTATACCACAAGGACAGCAACATGTTTCGTCTGCTCAACAAAAATAAACCCCGTTCGGCGGGGATAGTACTTGGGTGGGTGACCAAATACGAGTACCCTGTGTTGTAAGAAATTTAGTTTTCGTTTTTTCCCCTTCCTTTTCCAAGGCGATATTAAGCGTGCAGAGCTGCTATCCTTGTGTAATGTCGTTTCTTCTATTTATCAACTTTTTGTTCCTCATTTCGCCGTGGCCGTATGTATGTGTATTTATTTAATATATGATCGAACAAATGAACAGCGGGACGTGTCGTTCGAATTCTCCTCAATTCTCTCGACTGTTGATCTTTCAAAACATTTAATCATGGCTTCAATCATTCGAAAATTCATACAGCTCGTCAATTTTGTGACTTTCAGTGTCTTCTATTTCTTTTTCGGCAATCGAGTATGGCAAGAGAAAATCCTATCATTTTCTCTTGAGCATGGTTAAACCTGTATGAGCGGGAACTTTCGGGAAATGAGACTTCTATAACTCCAGATAGCTTCTATTTATGAAACCATTCGTGCGAGAATTTATTCAATGTAGAAGCTTTCTTCGTGTTTTATACCGAGTCTGTAATGCTCGGTCCGCGTTTGATACCCAGTCCGTGTTTTATACCCAGTCCCCATGCTTAGTTCGCGTTTTATACCTAAGTCCGTGTTTTATACCCAGTCCGTAGTCCGTAGTCCGCAGTCCATGTTTTATACTGCCGCCAAAATACTCTCCGCTGACTGGTTATGCATCACCGGCTCAGAAAAAAACCAATCGATAATCTCGAATGGTGATTTCTTTTTCTCACACAACGATTTTTCATTCTCAACAGTTAATTTCAATCTCGCATGGCAGTTTTTCATTCTCGATTGGTACTTATAATCTCGCATGACATCTTTTTATCCTCGTATAGCAATTTTAATTTCTCATACAGTGATTTTCTAATCTCACGTAGTGATTTTCTAATCTCGCAGTGATTTCTCATTCTCACACATCGATCACTGAGACTCGATAGATGATCTTCAACTCAACCCACTTTTGTCATGCTTGGCTTGCCATACATAAGGTTTCATGGAGAGTAATTGACCAAAATAAAAGCAAGCACTCGTGGAGCATAGAACAGTGTCATTACTTACATCAACAGAAGAGAGTGTTGGACGAGGGCCGGATGAATAATACATTTCAAGGGATTATTAATTAAGCCCCTCCGTTATTCTCCAGCCCTTATACGAGGGATTATGCAGCCCTTTCAAGGATTTATTCAGCTTTTTCAAGCCGGGGAGTACGTATCCCTTTCGAAGGATTATGCACGATCCAGTATGTATAGTCAGCGCACAACAAAGTCAATTTCACCGCGATTACACGAGAACTCCTTTTACGGAGAAATGACTCTCTTACCAGAGTGGAAACAAACCAAAAAAAAATCAGTTGACGAAATCATGACGGTCCCTGCCATGGAAAACAGATCCACAGAAGCTATGCTTGGTCATTGTGTAACTAGTATTTTTTTTGGCAGTACTCGGAGTGAAAGATAATCTTTCCAGTGTTTACAGCAAAGGTAAAGCCGGTATATGTTAGCGTAAAGTTACTGAATGTAGAATGAGAGACAGAGAACCATCTAGATTACTAAGTGAAGTTTTAAAGTTAGTTAAGCAATTTCCTTTGCTCGATTTTTTAAAAGAAAATTCGAACAAGAAAAGTGTTGGTCTTCTGGAGGGAAATGTAAATGTTATTCAGAATGTTTGTCCGAGTTAATTGATACTAAGTGAACTATCTCTTGCCAGCCGAAAAGAAGCTTTTATTACCTGGAGACATTGATTTGAACTCAGGTCCTAGAGAGATTCCTTTTCTACTTACCTATGGCCGTAGATTCATGTGTTCATCGATCACCTATTTTTATATATGTAAGAGTAAATTTTAAAAGAATATCAAGGCTGAAATTTTGGAAATTTTAAGAATATCCTCAAAATGAAAAAAATACAATTTTGCGATTTGCATATTTGTAAATGCAATACGAAGATATGTCTTTTAACTGACCAAATAAAAGCCTTCTTTTTTTTCAAAACGGTAAAATTAGCCAAAAGTTAACACTAGCCGTATGTTTGATGGTGTCATATCAGGGTAATATACCTGCAGGCTGCCTTCAAAGTTACTTGAATATCACACATGCAGAGACCAGATCGTGAGCAATATTGAGTTTTCACATTAAATTTGCAAGTGACCCATGTTCTCGCGTGGGTGTATCAAACAGGTTTCTGGCATGACGATGCGAAAAATGTTTCCTGAGGCAATTAATATATAGTCACGTGAAATATTCCAACAAACTTCAATGAAGATCATACGGTGATGGATTTTCTAGCGTTACCAAAAAAAAACTGCAACCGGTTGTCGCACTATTGTAACTAAATATATTTCTCCGTATTTAAAAATGGAGTAATTGTAGTCAGGAGATGGTAAAGTCTGCATACGAGCCAAGTGGCCCATCAGGCCGGAGCTTATCCCGGTTTCCTTAGCATGAAGCGACTGAGAGTATTTCTATTCCCACCTGGATGGGATGCTAGTCCATCGCAGGGTTACCCCCCAGCATTAAATTCGCCGGTACCCATTTATACACCTGGGTGGAGAGGGGCACTGTGAGAGTAAAGTGTCTTGCCCAAGAACACAACACAATGTCTCCGGCCCGGGCTCGAACCCGGACCGCTCGATCCGGAGACAAGCGCACTAACCATGAGGCCACCCCGCCTCCCAGTCAGGAGATGACATAGTTGATAAAAGTGTTGTTTTTTTGTCACTGGCTTGTATATTACCGTAATATACAAGTCAGTGACAAAAAACAACACTTTTATCAACTATATTTCTCCGTACTCTATGTAAGTTTTCAGAACTCTACGAAAGCGGGAAGATACAGAAGTTCTTTTATTATGCACAAAGAACACTGATTCCCAGTGCTTGGTAAATTGAAATCTTGCCCTGCAAGTATCAAACCTCTGCGAATAAAAACTAATAGCAAATAAATCACCGCTTACACTAAAACCAAGAACAATTTCCGAGTCCTGTTTGAGTGTAAAGGCCTATATCTTGCATATAATTACCATGATTAATAATAAATAGTTCAGTCTCGTTATGAAGACGTTTACGGCGTTTTTAGCAAGCAATCAGGTCATCAGTTCTAATGTCGTGGATTGTAATAACATTTTGAGTCCATCAGTGAAGAGGTAAAATTTCCATGAAGTCGATAAACCAGCTTCATTACTTCGGTTCAGAAAGTGTGTCGCTATTTATTTACGTGGAGGAGAGGGACGTACACACCGACCTGAGCCAATTGCCTTAGACTGTAACTTAAAGGAAACAAATAACTGAGCAATTGGTTATAAGCTGACAATTGTTTGAAGTGAAGGTCTGTAAATTTAAACAATCGCACTAACCTGGAGTATAGTGCCTTCGATCTCTTTATAACTTTAAACCAAAGGTCTTCTTGTACAATATGGAAAGTACAAACCAATGACGCAAATTAATATCGTCTCACGGTGCATGGCAAAGCTAAATATTCACGACACCTGTAATTGGTAATATCCTAAGTATTTTTACTGTGTATGTATTTGGCATATGCCGGATTACTGAATTGCCGCTGTGGAAACTGACTTTTTCTTGAAAACCATATTTTCATACGTAACTTCTCGTCCAAACCAATTTAAAGGATATTGAAGCCATTACATTCTGTATAACCTTGTCGCCCTATTCTCCCCGAGGTTAATTTTTTCTTGCTCTATTCAGTCCTATGTTCGAAATATAAATTCTCTTTTCCAATCGTCACAAATTTTGTTTGATGTTGGTTCTGAGAATTTGGTTTTTGATGCAGACAAAACCCCCTTGTTGCCGTCATTATTTACATGTTTGCTTATATCAAATTGAGGTATATGTGCTGTGCTCCAAAGAGGGATTTGATATTTTTGTTCAATTTAATTACTAATGAGATTTTAGTTTAGCGAACTTTATCAGTCCGACATGTGAAATATTAGCTTGGTAAACAATTCATATAAGTATGATATCAAACCTTATGCTTACCGTGAAACTATATTGCTTATGTGCATGTGCATTGAACAAAGTACCGCGCTCCCTGATGCTGAACACTCACATTGCATTCAATCCCGAAGGGCTAGGGAGGGAGGTACTCTCTGACTGAAGCCATATAGGTATGTGCGAAACTGAAGGGTATCGTTTGTGCCCGACTTGGCTCTGGAAAGAGGTATGGATTTTGACGCTTTTGGTCTGAAATAGGGGATTTTTTTTTCCAATCTGGCTTAGCAGATTATATTGTGTTTACTAGCAAGGATTTTTTCCGCATCAACATGGACAAATTAGTGGCCCTTTTCAAATGTTTACTGAAATGGAAGTCATTTCAGACCTGAGACCTGACTGGAAGATACAGAAAAGTTGATATGTTGTTAACACTGATTGCCAGTGTTTGATACTGATTGAAGTTTTCCTGAGCATTAGAGCTCTGAGAAAAGACTGTCCGATTCGAGGTTTGCTCTTGTGACAATGAATGTGAAATTCGTATCAAAAAAATACTAAAATATAGAAACTTGAAACCATATAGATTATTCCATTCGAATTTATATATTGATTGTTTGCTAAAAACGGGGAAAACTGTTATTAACCATGGTAATTATATGCAAGATGGGCCATTTCACTCAATCGGGCCTCGGGGATTGATGTTGGTTTCAGATCACCGCTTTTTTTTCTTTGAATTTACTCATGAACCAAGATAGTTCACTGAGAAAAGTTTGAGGGGAAACTTTTTTCCGACCCGAAACGCAGTGGACCTCTTTTAGAGAGACTGCCACTTAATTGTGAATTGCAGTAAGGTTTTGAGTTCATGAATGAAGAAGAGAAATGAATTCGACAAAACTTCGGCTCCGCTCGTTAAACAAAAGATGTCACTCGATGCAAACGAAAGAGAGGAATACACACATCGATGTCAGAAAACAGATTGTCACGGGATTTTTACTCCATGAAAAAAAAGAATAACGGCATAACACAATAGGCCTTTTGCAACAAACAATCACATGGTACAAAATCCACCATACGGGTGGGCAAGCTCATTATTATTCCCGCAGTGGGACATTAAAACAAAGGCCAGTCATGCTTGACTGGTTGAGGTCTCTTTGTTTTAAAGTCTCAATAATGAGCTTGCCCACCAGTATGGCGGATTTTGTTCCATGTGATCGTTTGCTGCAAAAGGCCTATTGTTTAAAAGCTGACAATTGTTTGAAATGAGGTTCGGTGGATTTATAACACCACCAACCTGGGTGAACTGTTCTAACAAAAGTGCCCATGATCTTTAAATGATTAACCAAAGCTCTTCCTAGGTGATGTTGGAAGTACAAACCAATAACGCAAATGGATATCGTGTAAATAATAAAGCTATTCAAACACTCACGACCCCTTAAATTGGTGTGATGAGATATCCAAAGTACTTTTACTATGTATGTATTGGGCATATACGTCAAATCATTAGTTGACTTTAAAAAACGTGTCCTTAAACCCCACAGTCACAAACACAACGTCTAGTCGAAAAGCGGCACTGAAGTCAGTGTGTATCTGGAATGGCATTAATGATGACACGAAGTTTCTGCCACTTAAACAGTGTAGGAAAAAGATCAAACCAAACATTATTGTAAAGCAATCAGTACATATTGAATAACTGTAACTCTGTACTGATGTAACTAGTGCACTGTACTCATGGACCAACTGTTGCTCACTAAATCTTATCAAAAAACGGCCCAATCATTGGTGAACATGTTGTTATCATTTCCGTGACTTATCATGTCACTGTAACAACAGTATGACCTGCTAAAAACACCCTTAATTACAGCTTTAGGGGCTCATAATTAAAAAAAACACGGCACTGGACGTGAAAGTTTTTATCATCAAAACTGTGATCAGACGTTACCTTTGGCAAAGTTTAAATATTCTGTACATAGGGTTCAGAGCCACCTTAAAGTTTCAAAGCCTAAATGAAGGAACGAAACAAAAAGTAATATTCATGAGAAAAGGTAAAGTTCTCTGCTGGATTTGAGTCCTTTGTTGCGAAGGTGTCAGGCATTTTATGTAATATGCCTTTTTTTTTTTGTATAGGAGAAGATTCCAATAGCTGTCGCCGTCTAATGCTGTTTCTGAATAATACGGTGGGTAAAGTATTCTCTGTCAGGTGAAGCTGCAAAAACATGTGCGATGACTCCTCTATTGGGAGCCTTCTCGGGCTGCCATTTTGATGTCATGCAATGCATAAACGTGGATTAAGATGATGATGATTATTATTATTGCAGTAAAAAACGTCTATATGCCATATACAATAAAAGCAACACGAGGCGCCGCAGCGTAGCCCATGAGCTAATCAGTGAATAAAATAGAAACAATCTAAAATTATTATTATTATTATTATTATTATTATTATTATTATTATTATTATTATTATTATTATTATTATTTGTATTAATTGTAATATTTTTTCCTTAAAACCTAAAGTCCAGAGTCCAGAGTCCAGAGTCCAGAGTCCAGAGTCCAGAGTCCAGAGTCCAGAGTCCAGAGTCCAGAGTCTAGAGTCGAGATTCAAGAATCCAGTCCAGGGAGTATTTCTCGTTTTATACTATGTCAGAAAACCTTTCGTACATGTATGTACTTGCGGTTTAAGGCGGGGGTACACGTGGCGTGAATAGGAGCGAAACTTGAAGTATTATTAAAAGAGAATTGTTTGGATTAAAATGGGTTGGAAACACTACCAGACAGTTGACCACCCCAAATGAGAGCCCCAGGTTGGTAGGAGACTGTTTGGTATCCGTCTACTAGTTATACTCTTCACTTCAAATTTCAATTTTTAAACTCCATCAAATCTTCAATATTTTATGTTTTCCTCAGTTTAGCCTATCCTTTGAGAAAAAATTATCTCTTTCCCAAAATGTCCAAAAAATCACCCAAAAATTTAGCATAGAAGCATAGAAATTTAGCGTTGCTTGAAACGTGACCGAGAAAGGCCGTTTTAAACGACGTCAAAACGTCCTCGCCTCTTGATCGAGAATTGGGAAAGGACCAAAAAGAGAAAACCTCTAAAACACATGTGTAAATGGCGCCCAGTCTTCACAAACTTCATAAAAGTACTCTCGCCCTAATTTTAAACCCCTTTTGTACACATAATCAAATAATTATATTTATTTTTTATAAATTACAGGTTTTATTCTTTTGAACTGATTTTCTGTTCTGCGTATTATCTTTTTTTAGCTAAAAGAAGAATTTACTATATTTGCAGGCTAATCTTCCTTTTGTTTACTTTGCTTGCGCTTGTGTATTCACGAAATATTATCAGTCAAAACCCTCTGAAAGTGGCTCTTTAGGTAATAGCTTTAGCTAGCTTTGAGCTCTGCCGCCTGTCAGGCAGTTCCGACGACGTCTGATATTTTAACCCCCAGGGCAAACTAGAATAGTATCTTTCCGATTTATCCATTTACCTCCAAGCACTTGTCTCAGAGAGAGCAGTTATTATTGGTGATAAATGCCATATTGTTTTTCCGTGTCCTAAAGCAAGACCGTCGATACAAAAGATCGCGAACTTTCATCATCCGGTTTGTTTGGTCATAAAGCAAACACCATAATTATTGCGAATAATTTTTCAAGACTGTTTTTTTCGCATCTCGTTCGTCCAGAGTTTAGGGCAATAATTTTCCCACGGCCTGCCATCAGTAAATGAATCGGACTCTGTGGATCGACTGTTAACAAAATAGTGATTTCCGTGAGGCAATACATATGAAGAGCGAACGTCTTAGCATAGGGAACTCGCTTGCAGGTATATCGTAAGAGAAAAACTTGCCTTTTTGCAGCTCGTTTTAAAAAGGATCGTTTTAAAAATTAAAACGTAGCAAATTGTGGTATGATGATCCCCGTTTGCGTGCGCACATTCCCTTGTCTATTGATATTTGTATTTGTATTTAAGTCTATACTTTATAATTTCTGGGCACGAATAAAGATTGTTGTTGCAATTCGACCACTCAGCAGACAATCGCCGATTACATTAACTGCTGTGATTTCTAGGAAGTGAGAAAGTGTATTTAAAGAGAAGCAAAACAGTTTTTGTTTTTACGGCCAAACACTTGCGCGATATGCCTGGGCGAGGAATAAATGTACACCATTATAAATGATCCAAGCATATTTCGGTCAAGGCAGAAGA
>JAHPZR010019059.1:0-14985 GCA_019787425.1 Platygyra sinensis | reverse complement strand
TCTTACTGTTCTCAGGGTGTCCCACCTTTCACCCCGTGTCTGTGGTTTCCCCGCTAAATGTCTCGCAGTTTACTCTGGACTTGGCTGAGCACCCGGATCGGCAAGCAGTGAATTATGTTCTTGAAGGCCTTGAGCACGGTTTTCGTCTGGGCTTCCAACCTGCTCGCAGACTCAGAGCCGCCAAGAGGAATAAACCTTCAGCCTTCCAGAACCCTCATATCATTGACGAATATCTGGCCAACGAGGTGGCTAGATCTCGGGTCGCAGGCCCTTTCGCTTCGACCCCCTTGCCTAACCTACATGTTAGCAGTTTTGGGGGTTATCCCCAAAAAAGGTCAACCTGCTAAGTGGCGCCTTATTGTCGATTAATCATCCCCCAGGGGTCTAGTGTAAACGACGGTATCGATCCTGACGAGTTTTCCATGCATTACATTAAACTCGACCAGATTATCTGCATGGTCTTAAAACATGGGCCTGGGGCTTTAATGGCAAAGTTTGATGTCGAGGCTGCCTACCGCAACATTGCAGTGCACCCGGATGATCGGTATCTCCTGGGGATGAAGTGGCGTGGCCAGTTCTTTGTTGACTTAGCCCTCCCCTTCGGTCTTCGCTCGGCCCCTTATATTTTTAATTCAGTGGCTGATATGGTGGAATGGATAATTCTCAATAGGTATAAACGTTGCAGACCTGATGCATTACCTCGACGACTTCCTTACGGCAGGTCCTGCTGGCTCGAATCAGTGTGCCCAAAACTTACAGACCTCGCTAGCTGTCTGCCGGTCACTTGGCCTCCCTCTTCACCCTGGCAAATGCATTGGCCCTGTTACTCGCTTGGTAGTTTTGGGCATTGAATTAGACTCTATTGAACAGTCCGCCCGTCTCCCAGCTGAGAAACTTGCCAATTTGCAGGAGTTGATTCAGTCTTGGCGGTCCAGACGGTGGTGTACAAGACGTCAGCTGGAGTCTCTGATTGGCCATCTCCACCATGCGGCCAAGGTAGTCTGGCCTGGGCGTACCTTTCTGCGGCGCATGATTGATCTCCTCTGCTGTTTCTGCGCTCGCGATCACCCCATCTGCTTGAATTCAGAATTCCAACTGGACGTACAATGGTGGCACGAGTTTTTTGACTTCCTGGCATGGCGTGAGCTTCTGGCTGTTTCCAGGGATGTCTGCCCCCACGGACGTGGAAGTCACTTCGGATGCATCCCTGGGTTTCGGCGCTTACTTTAATACTGAATGGTTTCAGTGGGGCCTGGGCCCCATCACAAGCAGATCAGTCCATTGCCTATAAAGAAACTTTTCCCGGTGGTGGTAGCCTCGCATGTTTGGGGTTCCCAGTGGTTTTCGGCCGCCATGTCCTTTTCCCGATCAGATAATGAGGCGGTGGTTCACATTTTACTCTCTAGAACGTAATTTAGGCTAAGTTAAACGCGAAACAATGCTGGCCAGCGGTCGCTCCCTGGGCTTTGGTGCGGGGTGGCCTGGGGCTTTACACAGGGGTCCAAGCGTGGTTTACAGTTCGGCTTCGGATGTCAAGTCATTCTGCGTTTGCTTTCGCTACGGGATAGTTCACTGAGTTTATTCGCTCGTTCCTTCGCTCGCTTTACCTGCCTTGGGAGTTTTGCCTACCTTTCTGTGATGGGCTCACGTGCAACGATAACAGCCGGCAAACGGCTCCTGTTATGTCTACGCCTTTAACAGGAGATGATGATGCTGCGAACGTTCCTGCGACTTCGCGGTCTGGTGGCTCGCTCGAAGGCTTGCCTGCCGTGGATGCTAGTGGAGAAGCTGGAATTTCTCCGGCGATCGTTTCGCTGATCACCCAAACAGTTTGGGCTGCTTTGGCTGCTGAACGTGCCGACAATCCTCCCTCGTCGCTGGCCTCTACACCGCCGATTCCAAGTGTTTCGAGCCCATCGGTTCCCTCGACCGCGACGAGTGTTTGTTCAGGGGGCGTTCCTCCTCTGCTGTCCAGCTCAACGCACGCCTTTTTGACCACTGGTGCTGGAGTTGCCAGGCCTTCGCATTCAGGTAGGCCGATTCAGTCTATGTCTCCTGTTGTGCCCTCCTTTGTTTCGATGTTTGCCAATCCGTCGATGTCCGCTTTCAGCTCGGCGAGTGCGTACAATTTGCTGACCGGTGCGACTCGCGATGTCGCCGATCGTCCTGCTGTGCATGCCTTGCCTGTTGTGGATCAACCGTTCGTCGTTGGCCCTGGGTTTTCGCCTGTGCCGGCCAAGCTTGTTTCTCAAATCGTGGCCGGAAAGTACGTCGATTTGAGCGAACTGTTGGCGGTTAATCTGGTGCAGAAGGATCCGGAACCGCAGTTGTTATTGGACGGCCGTCTCGTGTTGACTTCTCAGCCCAAGAAGCAGCGTCGTCGTATCGAAGATATCGCCTCCTGGATGGAGGCCTTCGCCATTTTCTCGTTGATTCTGGTCTCCAGTTTCCCCCATCACTGGAAAGATTTAATGCAGTACCAGCTGTTGATTCTGCGGACTTATCGTCATTTTTCTGGAAGAGTCTGGCTTGCCTACGACCAAGTGTTCCGCGAGCACGCTGCCGCTACTCGTCTCACAGATTGGTCAGCCATGAATGTTCAGCTGTTCAATTTCCATGCAGCTGGCTCGTCGGTTCGTGGTTCTTCGCTGCCCTCCTCCAATGAGTCGCCCGAGCCCCCTGGTTCATCGTCGTCAACCATCCTCTGCAAGTCATAGAACAAGGGGCGTTGCACTGCCCCGTTCTCGTTTTGCCGTTATGCACATCGGTGCAGCGTTTGTTCAGGCGCTCATCAGGCCTCGTCATGCCTCAACCAGTCTTTCAAAGACGGCGGGGACCGTACGACACGTCGCAGTCGTTCCCCAAGCGCTTCTGGGTCGGGGTCTCAAGCCAAGGCTCGCCGCAGTTGACTTGCCCTTCCTGGCTTCCGAGACTTTTTGGTGACGTTGCCTTCTCGTTGTTTTTTACGCTCGCTAGTTAAGTTTTCACGTGACTATTGAATAGTTGTTATCTACATATTTTGATGTATCGTCTAATTTCGTTGTTGATTCGAAGTGCGGCTGGTTTTTTTTTTTTTTTTTTTTCTCTTTTTCTTTCCTTTTTCTCTTGGTTGTTTACATTGTAATATTTCGTCTCCATTAGAGTTTGTTGTGTTAAGTCTCTGCTGTTGAACTAGGTTTCGATTCCGATGCTTGTCCCCAGCATTAGCACTAGGCGTAGTTTGGTAGAGTATCCAGCCTTCGTTTAGGCCTTAGCTTGTGTTTTCATATTAAACTTGGGTGTTTGTCGTCCACTGTCAAGCGTTGTGTCTTTATGATCTTACTGTTCTCAGGGTGTCCCACCTTTCACCCCGTGTCTGTGGTTTCCCCGCTAAATGTCCTGCAGTTTACTCTGGACTTGGCTGAGCACCCGGATCGGCAAGCAGTGAATTATGTTCTTGAAGGCCTTGAGCACGGTTTTCGTCTGGGCTTCCAACCTGCTCGCAGACTCAGAGCCGCCAAGAGGAATAAGCCTTCAGCCTTCCAGAATCCTCATATCATTGACGAATATCTGGCCAACGAGGTGGCTAGATCTCGGGTCGCAGGCCCTTTCGCTTCGACCCCCTTGCCTAACCTACAGGTTAGCAGTTTTGGGGTTATCCCCAAAAAAGGTCAACCTGCTAAGTGGCGCCTTATTGTCGATTTATCCTCCCCCCAGGGGTCTAGTGTAAACGACGGTATCGATCCTGACGAGTTTTCCATGCATTACATTAAACTCGACCAGATTATCTGCATGGTCTTAAAACATGGGCCTGGGGCTTTAATGGCAAAGTTTGATGTCGAGGCTGCCTACCGCAACATTGCAGTGCACCCGGATGATCGGTATCTCTTGGGGATGAAGTGGCATGGCCAGTTCTTTGTTGACTTAGCCCTTCCCTTCGGTCTTCGCTCGGCCCCTTATATTTTTAATTCAGTGGCTGATATGGTGGAATGGATAATTCTCAATAGGTATAACGTTGCAGACCTGATGCATTACCTCGACGACTTCCTTATGGCAGGTCCTGCTGGCTCGAATCAGTGTGCCCAAAACTTACAGACCTCGCTAGCTGTCTGCCGGTCACTTGGCCTCCCTCTTCATCCTGGCAAATGCATTGGCCCTGTTACTCGCTTGGTAGTTTTGGGCATTGAATTAGACTCTATTGAACAGTCCGCCCGTCTCCCAGCTGAGAAACTTGCCAATTTGCAGGAGTTGATTCAGTCTTGGCGGTCCAGACGGTGGTGTACAAGACGTCAGCTGGAGTCTCTGATTGGCCATCTCCACCATGCGGCCAAGGTAGTCTGGCCTGGGCGTACCTTTCTGCGGCGCATGATTGATCTCCTCTGCTGTTTCCGCGCTCGCGATCACCCCATCCGCTTGAATTCAGAATTCCAACTGGACGTACAATGGTGGCACGAGTTTTTGACTTCCTGGCATGGCGTGAGCTTCTGGCTGTTTCCAGGGATGTCTGCCCCCACGGACGTGGAAGTCACTTCGGATGCAGCTGGCTCCCTGGGTTTCGGCGCTTACTTTAATGCTGAATGGTTCAGTGGGGCCTGGGCCCCATCACAAGCAGATCAGTCCATTGCCTATAAAGAACTTTTTCCGGTGGTGGTAGCCTCGCATGTTTGGGGTTCCCAGTGGTTTCGGCGCCATGTCCTTTTCCGATCAGATAATGAGGCGGTGGTTCACATTTTACTCTCTAGAACGTCCAAGGTTCCCTGTATTATGCGCCTCCTCCGTCTTTTACTATCTGCAGCTGCCCGCTTTAATTTTACTTTTACCTCTCAACATATTCCTGGCATTCATAACAACATTGCTGATGCTCTCTCCCGCTTTCATTGGCAGAATTTCAGGCGTTTGGCCCCCTGGGCGCACCCCTACCCTGTTCCAGTCCCTCATCAGCTTTGGGAGCTCTTGATCCCTCCTCTTTAGAGGTGCAGTGCCACAGCTTTCTGGTGCAAGGGTTGGCTCCGTCTACACGCAGCTGTTATCGGTCTGGCCAGAAGAAATTTTTCGAATTCTGCACACAGCTTGGCAAACTTCACCAGTCTGGCTCCCCCTGCCCTGCCGATGAGTGGACATTGTGCCTGTTTGCGACGTTTCTGGCCTCTTCGGTCCAACACTCAACCATCAAGGTCTATTTGTCGGCAGTTCGCGCTCTGCATATCGAGCAAGGTTTTTCTGATCCTCTTGTGGATTGTCTGCGGCTGCAACGAGTACTGAGAGGAATCAAGAGAACCCAAGGCGATTCATCATCTTTACGTTTACCCATTACAGATGACATCATGATGGTAATTTTTCGAGCTTTGGACTTAACTCACCCGGACCATTGTATGTTTTGGGCGGCGTGCAATTTAGCCTTCTTCGGTTTCCTCCGCTCAGCAGAGTTTACGGTCCCTAATCTGGCTAGTTATGTGCCTGCCATCCACCTAGGAGTTGCCGACGTTGCGGTTGACTCTCATTTGTCTCCCTCATGCCTACGTCTTCGCATAAAGGCTTCAAAAACAGACCCTTTTCGCAAGGGCTGTTTTCTGCATATTGGCAAGGGGGAGTTTCCGCTTTGCGCCATTTCTTCCCTGCTGCCATATTTGACCCTGAGGGGAGATGCCTCAGGCCCATTATTTGTTTCGGGACGGACGGCCTTTATCCCGTGCCTTATTGACCTCATGGTTGCGTGGCATTTTGTCTGCTGCGGGTATCCAAGGCAATTTTTCCAGCCACAGCTTTCGGATTGGCGCCGCAACAGTGGCAGCAAGGAACGGCATTCCGGACCATCTAATTCAAGCCTTGGGACGTTGGACAAGCTCAGCCTATTTGCTGTACATTCGTACTCCTGCGGAGTCGTTGTCTCGACTGTCTAAGCAGCTGTCTCTCTCGGCCGCTCATTGACGGTTTATTTCAGGTCCTTTGGGATCTGTCTCGTGCGCTCGGTTCAGTGTAGCGAATTGCGGAGCGTGTTGGTGCTGCGTGTTTATTTCAGGGACTTTGCCTAGAGATAGTCAGCTCTTCCCTGGAGAGTCTCCTCGGTTTGGCGGCTTTTGTTGGGTACGGGCCTATTGGTTTTCAGCGACCTATCGACTCCCCCAAGCAAGCCCTTAGCTTCAGTGAGTTCTGCCTTTGGAGTGGTATGTTTCACGTTTATTTTTATGCTTCGCTTCGTGGGATTCGGTGCTTGAAAGTTTGGGGGTTGGGCCCTTCTTCCACCCTGTTCGCGGGCCCTTCATTCTCCAAGCACCTGGGAGGGAAGGGTTTGGTGATTGCCGCTCACAGGGTTGTCATGGATACCCTTCGCGTTCGGCTAGGAGTTACTCGTGGCCTCACCTTCCTTATTTCAGGCACCATTCCCCAAGCTTATCTATTGTGATGAGTTTAAATGTGGCTAAATGTAATTTAGGCTAAGTTAAACGCGAAACAATGCTGGCCAGCGGTCGCTCCCTGGGCTTTGGTGCGGGGTGGCCTGGGGCTTTACGCAGGGGTCCAAGCGTGGTTTACAGTTCGGCTTCGGATGTCAAGTCATTCTGCGTTTGCTTTCGCTACGGGATAGTTCGCTGAGTTTATTCCCAGCCCACCCCCGCCCTCTTGGCATGGTAAGTATTAGGTACAGTGCAGCTCAGATATATCCGAACTGCGCATACGCGTATTATACGCGCGTATTTTGCGTATACGCGTATGTCAATACGCGCACATACGCACGTATATACGCGCGTATATGTTCCTTTGTTATGCATTCCTATTAGTTTCTTCATAAGAAGCATTGTTGGTCAAACAAGACGTATTTTATTTTTATGGGAATGGAAAATGCTTCAAAGCGAAATTTGCATATTGGCAAAACTTCATGCCGATGAATGAAAGCTATCATATTTCGAACTTTTAATCACTTCGTAAATTCACCGACAAACTACCGTTTCTTTGACACTTGCTTGATCTTAAGTTACGGAAAATGGGAAGAAAATTGAAACAGTCGCTTTAAGTCTCTATTTTAACACGTGAACTTTATGTTTTTACAAGGAAAGATCTGTGTTTCGGTACGTGTCGGCAAGTTGTTTGCGAAATGTTTATGTAGCGTTCTTATTAAGATCGATCTCCTCGTCGGAAAAAATACATCTCCGGTTATATTTGACACAGATCATTCATTTAAACGGTAAAGTGCTCTTTGCTTTACGAAAAAATCGTTTATCAAAGTTTCTATGGTGTGCCTCTCACGTTTAGTTATTTTTTACTTCAAGGAAAAGTTCTGTTTTTCCGCACGTGTCGGCAACTCACTTCACTTGCGAGATGTTCATTGCCGAAGACCTTGTCAAAAATATTATATCTCCGGCTATATTTGGCACAAATCGTTCATTCAAACGGTAAAATGCTCTTTCTCAAACCAAATAAATGTTTATCAAAGTTTCTGTGGCGCGCTGCTCACATTTTTTTACTTTCTGTGTTTCGGCAGTCGCGTCGGCGGCAGGTCTGTGACTTGTGTGATCTTTATTGTCTCAAGCGTTCCGAAGACCTTGTCGAAAAAATTATATCTCCGGTTATATTTGACACAAATCGTTCATTAAAACAGCAAAATGCTCTTTCTCAAACCAAATAAATGTTTATCAAAGTTTCTGTGGCGTGCTTCTCACACTCAGTTGTTTTTTACTTCAAGGAAAAGTTTTGTTTTTCGGCAGTCGCGTCGGCAAGTCTGTGACTTACGTGATGTTTATTTTCTCAAGCATCCCGAAGACCTTGTCGAACAACCTCATTCTCCGGTTATAGTTGACACAAATCGTTCATTCAAACGGTAAAATGCTATTTCTTTAACTAAATAATTGTTTAGCAAAGTTTCTATGGCGGGCTGCTCGAGTTTAGTTATATTTTACTTCGAAAGTTCTGTATTTCGGCACACATCGGCAAGTCACTTGCGAGATGTTTAGTAAGCGTTCCGAAGACCCTGTCGAAAAAGTATATCTCCGGTTCTGTTTGACACAAATCGTTCATTCAAATGGTAAAATACTCTTTCCCTAACGAAAGTTTCTACGATGCACCGCTCACATTTTGATATTTTTATCTTTCTTCAAGCAAAGTTGTGTGTTTATAATTTCGGCAGGCGTTTCCATGTTTCCAAGTCGCTTTCTTGTACCGTGTTTCCTTGTGTCGAAAAAATGTTTTCTTTCGGTTGTTCGCCCCATGAAGATGGGATTGTCGAAGTGTGTATCCCCAGTAAATTTTTGATTTAACGGCAAAATAATCTCCCGTTTAATAATATTCAGTCAGTTATAATTTTCTGTCAAAGTGCAAAAATAGTTTCAATTGACATTTGCCAAGTCTAGTCTGAAGACATACGCGCGTATACAGTATACGCGTATTCAAAATAATGAAAACTATTTTTTGCTCTGTAGCAAGAAACAATGACCTGTTAAGCTGTGTTAAGAAAAGAAGAGACAAAAGGTTAGCTCATACATACTAATGAGGCATACGCGCATACACTGTATACGCGTATGTGCGTATATGCATACGCGTATACGCGTATTGGGCTGACGCGAATTACGCGTATATTTTGGTTCGGATATATCTGAGCTGCACTGTAAGTATCTTTGTTTCCACTGTTCTAACAGTGTGACGGTGCCTGGTGGTTGCCGCTCACAGGGTTGTCATGGATACCCTTCGCGTTCGGCTAGGAGTTACTCGTGGCCCCACCTTCCTTATTTCAGGCACCATTCCCCAAGCTTATCTATTGTGATGAGTTTAACTTAAGCTGAAAGTCTTTTTTGCATTTCAATGTCTGTAGCCATGTGAAACATCATACAGTAAGTAAGTCAAAATGTACACCCAGGGAAAGGACTCTCGCGTGGCTTGATATTATTTTTTTTTTACCAATTCTAACAAAACACATTAACTGACACAGAGTTTTTTTGGCTCAATACCCTAAAAGGTACCACTAAAGCTCCTGATGCTGACGTTCTGAGCTCACTCTAAAACATACCAAAACTGCATTTTTAATCCCAAAAAGGTACAACAAGCACCATGTCCTTTTTATAATCATGGGAGTCAACCTCAGGATGTAATTATTCACAATTTAAAAGCATTTAAATTTAGGTTACGTGCACAAAAACATACCAAACATACCCTGTTTTTTCTTCTCCTCCTCCAGTTGCCTTGCTAACTCCACGGCATCCAACTGCCTTTGCTTCTTCTCCTGCTTGGCTTTTTCTTCTTTCTCTGCATTATATTTAACACCTGATGAAGAAACAAAATCATAACCTTTAGCTGCCTGTGACATAGATTATCTAAAATTCCTCTCACATGTGCTTCCGTCTGCAAGTGTACTACCTAGTGTGTTGTAGACATTGTACGGTTAACTAACTAACGATACAAAGTACATGCACTAACCATTAGATCAATGCATCTCTTGAATGCATTGCAGACTGTGCAATGATAGTTAAGGTGAGTTAAGTCTGCATATGAGCCAAGAGGCTCATCAGGTCAGAGATTATCACAGTTTTTGTAGCATGAAGCAAATAGGAGTATTTCTTCTCCCCCTGGATGGGATGCAGGTCCATTGCAGGGTTACCCCCAGCATAAAATTGGACTGAGCAATTCTTACCAGTATTTGGTCTGACAAGCAAGTAAAGCCCGTTTACTTCAGCAACAACTGGTTCTGTATACAAATTTTTCCAAGGTATCTTAAGCACCAGTTTGCCTGGAAAGACAATAAAAGTCATCATTATGACTCATTATTTCATTACGTTTTATAAAACAACTAATTCATCGGCCAGTGTGTTTTACTATCAGATATGAGTAATTAAATTCGCCGGTAATTCCATAGGCTTGATTACCAGCCACTGTTCGTGAAATGAGCCCGCGCTCCTTTCCCGAATACATGGCTGCACTCGTGAGGATTCTTTTGTTGGTGTTAACCAATCAGATAACTGCCCGCAGATTTTTGTCTGGCATTGACCGCTGCCTTGCTTAAGTGGAAGGTGGGTGCCTGGGATATCCGGGGGCTTCCACTGTGGCCAGCCAGCCCCTGGATAAAATACCACTCTCAGGGGTTTCAATAAGCACCGACGTCCGACGAAGAGCGTCGGCTTCTTCGATAAGAGACGTCGGCTACTTTCTGTCTACATTGAAGTAATTAAAGAACGATGCTTTCAAACAAATTAAAATTTATTTTGATGGGCTTGGATGTACTTTTTACCTCAATTTCGAGATCAAGGTCATGCCTCATTGCGCTAAGAAATCGTACTTATATTTATACACAATTTGATGCCCAAAACGCTGGAAATAGTGTTTCAGAGCTTCCAGATTTCAAATTTTTCTGGGGGGCATGCCCCAAACCCCCTTAGCAAAAGGGGCCTTGTGGCCCCTTGTCAATACCGTCGCCTTCTCTTCTCAAACTGGCTGCCTACTTCAAACTTTATTGAAACCCCTGCACTCCAATGGCTGGCAAATCCCCACAACCCAGCCATGAGCCCCCATTCCAGGCACCCGTCAACACTGAATGAATCAGTGGAGGAAAGAAAGAGGGAGGGTGGGGTGGGGGAAGACAGAGAACCATTGCTAGAAAAGCCCCAAAACGCTAGAGACTCAAAACCCAGCAGTGTGAGCTGCTTGAAGACACAAACTGCTACTTGGTACACAAAAGCAAACCTGCTGAAACAAGCCATGTGAGCCTGCACTTGAATATGTAACCGCTGACCAAGAAAAAGTGCCCGCTAAACTCATGGCGGTTAACTTTGTTAAATATAATTTTTTAACTAAATTAAATTATCTCGCCAGTTTGGATTGCGGCCCGTGATGGCAGACGATGTGGAATTGATAAATGGTAGACGAGAGAACTTCAGAGGCAATTAAGATCGAAAGTTTAAAAATTCACAATGAAAAATGCTAGAAAGGTTTGTCAATGGCCAAGATGTGTTCATTTTTTCAGGCAAACAACATGTATGAATCTTTGGGTTCCAAAATGTCAGAAAACAAAGTCAACAAAGAGTCAGATCAAGTTAAACGTTGAGCTCAAGAGACAAAACAGTTACACAAATAGAAGTATTACGTTTTATATTATAGGATAGCGACACCAGCCTCTGGCGAAGCCAACAAAATTATTTTTCAAATAAGCTATCAACTTAACCATGCACACCAACATGTCACCTTTGACAGATCTTGACATGCATGACCAGTTTGCGAAACCACAGTCGAACGGAGCTGCTCCACTCAAAAAACGAACTCCTCCATAGAATACAGCATTCATGCATACAGCGCTTTTGCACAGCAATAATGTGACACAAAATAGGTTGGAAAAGCAAAATTTAACGAATAAATAGAACGCAAATGTACAAATTTTTAGAGCCGTAGGTTGTAATCAGATAACATTTCCGGCGACCACGAGCGCCGCATGAATTAAATTATTAATTGATGTCACAGATATGGTTTGACGCTCACGCGTCCAGCCGTTCTTCTCTGGGAGGGTAGACCAGACACGAGAGAGCAGCGGAAATCAAGCCTAGTAATTCCACAGCAGTCAATTTCTGTTCCAGAAGAAGCTAGAGTGGGGCATCAACGAAACATTTGCGTGAATAATTGCTCTTGCATTCAAATGTGGGAATGCAAAGACCATGCAAAATCCCCTACTCTATCACTTCAGAGACAAAAACAATCAACAAATGGAAATTTCTGTGCAAGAAATTACAAGAAGTGAAGGGATAAACAAAAGAAGCGAAATACACCTCCACCGATTAGATCAGTTACCATGAATATTGTTACTGCTCAACTCAAGAGTTGACATATTTTAATTGGTTTATCACAGTTTGTGGCTCATCAGCTCGTTTTAAAAACAGATGTTCGTTGAGCACATGAATCTACAGCTATAGGTAAGTAGAATAGGAATTTCTGCAGGATGTGGGTTTAATTCAGTGTCTCCAGAATTAACAAAAGCTTGTTTTCTGACAAGAGGTAGCTCATATTATCAAACAACTTGGACAACAATTCTGCTTAGCAATTTTATTTCCTTCCAAAAGACCAACACTTTTCTTCACTTATGTCTAGGACTGAATGCAAGTATTGTTTAATTAGTACTTCATATTAGCACTTCATATTTGGCATATCACTTCATATTTGACAGAATTGTGTATGTTTTGTTGACTTTTTACCAATGGGGACACTTCTGCTTATCATAAGGAATTTGAATCTCATTAGCGTTCAACCCTGGACATATCTCCTTTTCTTCATCAAATTTTCTTTCAAAAAATCAAGTAAAAAGACTCTTTCATAAGCAAGCTTGGCAATAAACAATCCACAGACAGAAAAGATCCTTGAAGGTCTACATTGGAAGTAACCTTAAATAAACAATAGTAAATAGTGAGGAAAATAACTTACCTAAATGACCTCGCAAAACCTTGACTGGTAAATCTAGATCATCCTACAATCAAAACATGCATGCACCTATTACTAAATGCTAACAATAATTTACTGGTAGATAGGGTACAGTTAGAGCGGTTTTTGATTGTCCTAAAACCAAAACCAGAGTAATCACTCTAACCCATTACAAAGGTGACTGGCGTAAACATTAGATTGAGCCAATCAAAATTCAAAATGATTACATGTAACTGACGCTGGAAAAACCTGTTCAAAGGAGTCACGATTGCTTTTGGCTTTACTTCTGATAGGATGAGAAAGTGGCACAACTGTCTTACAGTCAAACTAAGTGAAGCGTACCCCTCAAGATTGCACTAATGAACTGATTATTTGAAACTTGAACCCGCTAGTCGTTTCAAGGATGCAATAATGAATTGATTATTCGAATATTGAACTCGTTCGTTCGATCCAAGAATACGACTAACGGGTTCCGTTTTCGAAAAATCAATTCACTATTGCATTCTAGAAAAGACTAGTAGGTTTCAAACCTACTAGTGGCAGCAATGAATTGATTTTTCGAAAACAGAACCCCATTAGCAGTATTCTTGGATCGAGCGAGCGAATTCAATATTCGAATAATTAATTCATTATTGCATTCTTGAAACGACTAGCGGGTTCAAGTTTCAAGTAATCAGTTCATTCATGCAATCTTGAGGGGTACGCTTCACTTAGTTTGACTGTAAACCACTGGCATGGTGGCACAAAACTAATTTCTTTTCGACGCTCAAAAAAAACTGCTCTAGGATAATGTAGTTTTGGTCTAGATTTATGCTTAATTTCATGTCTTACAAACAAGTTTGATTTGTATTTTGCCTCTTATCATTATAATTAACATGGTATGGGACAAAGGAACTTAAATCAAAACAAAGTACATTGAAAAAGACTTAAAACCAAAACTGTTGTTAACATAAAATTAATCATATTCTATTTAACTACTTCTGCAACCTGTCTCACCAGGCATTCTACAAGAGAAAAACAGTTTACAACCCAAGGTAAATAAAGGTAAATAAATGCTCTGGTTGTAATAACCAGGTAAGTCTTTTTGTAATCTGTACCTTTAATTTGTTAAACTAACTGCTGTTGTGTAAGTTTGTCTTTTAATAGGTGTGTTCTTGTATTTGGCTTGCCCCGCCTCGATTAGCTTAGCTATTTGCGGGGTAGGCCATCCATTAACTATTATTATTTGGTTTAATAAAGTTGTTGTTGTTGTTGTTGTTGTTGGTCAGATTACCAGGACATCACAATGAAAAAAAAATTTGACTTACATGTATGTTGATTTTTTTCCTCAGTATAGCTTTTTAACTAGATTGTTCTTTTCAAATGAGGTTATTTTTAATTAACTTGTCGATAAGGCAATAATCAAGAATGGAGGGTAGGTGCCAATTAACAGCAAAGCAGGTAATGAGCAAATGTGGGCAAAATGCAAATAAAGGGGTAACCATGGCAACCTCCCACAGGTCACCTCCCCCCTGGCACCTGTCACACTGAGATTCTCAGTGGAGATTAAGTATACTTACCCGAACACCAAGGGCCTACCATGAACCAAGAGCTAGGTCGGTGGGGCAAACCAAAAGGCAAAGCGACAAGCAAAGGCAGAGCAAAACCACGAGGGCGAAAGTGCACAACAATGGCACAACTACGCATGCCCGCAGCAAACATCCACTGGTCAACAGCAGATCTCCCAGTTAACACTGATTATTGATAATCTCATTTAACTTGTCAATAAGGCAATAATCAAAAATGGAGGGTAGGTGCCAATTGACAGCAAAGCAGGTAATAAGCAAAATAATGTGCGCAAAATGCAAATAAAGGGGGATAACCATGGCAACCTCCAACAGGTCACCTCCAAAGATAACGGAACTCCAAGACAGATGTAAGTGCTTGGAGAAAGGAGGACCTGATGGGAGGCAGCCATGGGGGCTGACCCTCCAAACAATGAATCTCCAAGTATGTAACTGCAGGGAGGCACCCCCTCCAAGCAGGGTAACAAGCAAATATGCAACAAGAATATATGCAACAAGCCAATATGCTAATGGTGCGAGAGGCAAGAATTTGCTGATGCAACTAAAATAAGTGACACTTACCAAACTATTCCACCAATGATTTGGCTGCGCAAGTGATAAGATCAGGTGGAAATATATTGTTTGTAGGCATCACTTTTCCAACGGCCTAGGACCTGAATAAGGTGATCTGGAACACCAGCCCTCGCAGCAGAAGTGGCTGCCCCAATTCAAAAACTGTGGCTAGAAAAATCACCAGGGAGACCAGCCAAAAGGAGAATGGCTCTTAACCTGTCGGTGACCAGCGAGCGAGTGAGTGGAAGACCATTTTCTAAAAGGACAAGGACAGTGACCACGACATGCCAAGTAGGAGACCACAGCTTGGACAGCGCACAAAGGTGGCGAACCCAGTCCAATCAAAATGTTACACCTTTTCAAAAGGGGTCGGTTTTAGAAGCTTTGATAAAGATTTGGAGGCAAGATGGATTGAGAGGAACATCCACAGAAACAACTGACATGCACAAATGGACGCTTGGGTTGGAAACTTATAAGCTGGAGACAGTGAACTCAGTAGATCGCAAAA
>JAHPZR010019058.1:27500-47976 GCA_019787425.1 Platygyra sinensis | reverse complement strand
CAAATAAGCTTACAAAATCACACATACTAATCTTTAACGAACCTTTATCGTTGTGGAGAGTTGTAAAGCAGGTTTAGAAGAGAGGCTAAATGCCAAGGAAGCTCAAGAAACTTTCAAAATGCTTCGATAAACAAAGTGCCACGATGCCTTGGAACTTGGTAACCGAGCTAGCTCCTAGGACCACACACGCTCGCATGGTTACAAAGCCAGGTTACTAAGCAGCAAACTTTCGAAGCTAGAACTGTTGCTTTCGTCGAGCAGACTTGCGACTGTATTGGCAACAAATATTAGTTCTTTATTCCAGAAATGTGCCAGTGAGTATCTACAACATTCAGCTTTATGTTAGGAGATAATTCCTAAAGCATTTTAACTTGAACCGCTCAGGTCGATCAGGGAAAAGACATCGTAACTTGTACTGTGTAAAAGTGGATGTTAGTTGACATATGAGACAATTATTATGCTGATTTGTCCTGAACATCTTTTTCTCTCAGTTTTTGACCCATGTATAAGTCGAGGGCGATTTTTTGGACCGATTTTTAGGCTGTAAAAGGTCGACTTATACACGGGTAAATACGGTAGTAATTGTGTGGTTCCAGAAAATATCCATAACCCCCCCCATGGAGGGTTTTTTTCAGTTTGAGCCCCCACCCCCCGGATTTTCCGTTCCGGAGGGCTTCACGTTATTCCCCCCCATCCCCTGGAATTTCCAAGATTTTTCCACTTGGTCCCCCCTACCCCCAGGAAATTCCAAATTCACAAATAAAGAGACTTCATTACTTTATTTTGATCTACTTAGAGCCGAAATGAAATTTAGTTGCGACGATTATAGTTACACTTCAGATGACGACGTAAAGCGGCATATTTTCACGTAAGCGATTTGGCCACACCACACTTGCTATTTCATGGAACATTATTTAAGGAGATATTCACTAGGTAAGGAACAAAACTGCTGGATGAGGCTGTGAGAATTAATTTTCCTAACAACGACCGTGGAAAATTCTAGACGCGCTTATCTCGCTTTCTCTCTTTTGAAATGTTCAAACTATAAACAACTGAGCTTATTTACACTCTACAGTCGTGGCAGCTCAGCTTTCGTTTGCTCAAATTGAAAGAAGTTTCCACTCGAAAAATATCCAAGAAAGAACTGAAAGTTGACGGTAATGTTCACGTTTTGTAACTTTGTCGAAGTTTTTTAATTTATGCACTGTCGAAACAAGATATCGAATTACTTTGTATGTGCAAGCTATGTTATTACGTCATTGTTATTTTTGCTGTCAAAGTGGAACTCGGGAAAATAACTCAATGCTAATCTCCACGATATTTCTGCATGTTACAGGTGTAATTTTTATCTTGTATTATGTGTGAACAGTACTGTTTATAAATATTATTTTTCGTGTGTGGAGCCTTGAAGTGACTTCGCTTATCAGTGGGAATCATAAGTCGTCACGCAACATGTTTTTTAAAACAGCTGTTTGTCAAATATCGCTTACATTTGCCTTTCACCAGGAATACTTCGATAAAGTTATACGCTTTGATAGTAAATTTCACGCCTTAGAATTTTTTAACTTGTCACACATTTCATTTGTAAAACATACTTTTGAAGTTCAATCCGGTAACTAAACAACCAAATGAAATCATCGCTGTATCTCGTGGCCATTCACGGTTACTCATTTCCTCACGTTCACTCAATACGGCCAATCTTAGGGGACTGGGAACAATATTTTTCTAGTCGGCCATTTTGTTTTACTCGACGTTGAACGTGCTGCTCAGAGGTGTGCCTCAGTGGTGTGTGTGTTGTCTGGCGCTGGAATAATAATAGGAAATATATGACAAGGAATCCTACGTCTATTTCTACAGATAGAACTTTTCGTTTTTCTTGGTTACCTGAATCAATTGGAAAAATACGTAAGTGTTTATTCGATCGCATTTCAAACCCTCTGGAAAGAAAAACTCTTTATGTACCCCCGTCCCCTTCGGAAATTTGTCTCTTTTAGACCCCCCTACCCCTAGGAAATTCCGTGACCCTCCGTGGGGGGGTATGGATATTTTCTGGAACCACACATTGGATCTTGTGTCGCACAATTTAGGGAGTAATTGTGCTCGTAATTTGAAATCGGCCTTGCACTTCGCGCTCGTCCGATTTTGAAATTACTGGCGCAATTACTCCTTGAATGGTACTCCACTCAGTCCAGTTACTATTAGAAATTCAGTATGATTGTAAGTCCAGCAATAAGGCACGATGAAAGTTTGATGACCGGGCTTTAATGCTCAACACTTGTTGTTGTCATGGGCAACTCGCTCCGTTTCCAGTGACAACTTGTCAGCCCTTGACATCAGTGGTAGCAAAGCGCGAAAAAATGCAGGTGGCAATATCGTTACCATTGGCAACACTGTAATTTTTTACTCGACTGATAATTACAGTGGTAGTTAAGTGACGCTTACTTGGTGTTTGGAGTAACTATCAATGAGCACCTCATTCATTTGCTCCGTAAACCAGGAGCTTTTCTTCTTCGATGTCATCTTCCTGTCAGTTTTGAAAAAAGTCAGTTTGACACTCTAAGGCATATTATCAACAATATAGAGCAAAATCTGCTGTTAAGTCTATAAAGTTTGAATTGGTCAATTGGAGAGGTTATGTTTGAAATGAACAATTTTTCAAACTAAAGTTTACTTGAACTCTACGTTGTGGCATATGCTTTAGTCTAATAATTAAGGTTAATTACAGGCATACGCAGTTGTTATTAACCGAGTAGGAGGTCTATGAGAGAATCTTGACCGAGGTCGTAAGTTCAGACCGAATGCAGTGAGGTCTGTACACACGACCAAGGTTAAGATTCTCCCATACAGACCGACTTAGCTCGGTTAATAAGATGTTTATTGTATGGTGAAAACAAGAACAATTTAATTCGTTTAATGTAACTGGTTTGTACTAACTGACATTTTGCTTGCAAACGGCGATGAGCCGAATTTTATTCTTCCAAAGTTTGCTCGTCCTCTTTCAGTTCCTCTTTTTTTCATCAGCTTTTTGGCACTTACAGAAATAAATATTTTTAGATGAAAACAGTCAATGATTTTGAATTTTAGTCTGCAACTTTTTCACTTCGAAACATGACTGATCTAGCTGTCGGACTAGATGGGAAAATCTAGACCGCAGTCAATATCCAATTTAGCCAATCATATTCTTGAATTTGGTAGTTCCCAGTCCTTGTGAGACAGAGCCATATAATAAATGAAATTACATGTAAAGGATAAAGTACACTGTCTACACATGCACAAAGTCATCCTTTTTTGTGTCTGCTATTTGCATATGCAAATGTAGACACTGCAGAGCTGTAGAAATTTCGATCACTACTTCATATAGTACAAGTGTGAACATTTTTTATAGAGTTTTGACTAAGGTCTTCATTACAAGTCCATTTTGTGATCAAGTATATGAGGGATGGGTAAAGCGTAACCATTTGTCGTGAATCTGTCGCCAACTAGAGGAACTAGTATTTGTAATAATTTAGATAACGATATAAAGCAATGCATTTCCTTGCAGTCTTTCAAGCAAGCTATAAAAGAGCAACTTTCAGAGCAATTCCTTTCATAAGTGTTTTACGTTTTGTTTGTATTCTTACATGTATTATTTATAATTTAAATAGTTTAGTATTTAATGTATTCATGTTTTTGTAAATAGGGTCTGAAAAACCTCTTGAGGATGATTCTATTAAAGTGATTTGATTTGAACCACGATGAATGTCGTCACTCAATCGTGAATTATCGTAACCCTTACCATTGGTTGTGAGAAAATTACAAATTTAAGACAACATTCAGAACCAATAGAATTCGAGGAAATGAGTCAGCAATTACGTCAATGATCACGTGGAAAGAAAGGCAACCCACGCTTCGGGAACGAAGGACATTTTGCGTTTTGTCTCCGTAGCTGTTGGGCTTCACTGTGGACGTCAGAAAGCGAGGTAAGTGAGTGAGGTTTTTTCATTTTCTTAAGTTTGTCATGAATTTCTTAAAAGGTGTTGTCTCAATATGTCACAGCTTTCAAAGTACGGGTCAACTTGGCCAAATGAATGGCTTTGACAGATGCTTTCATGTTGTCGATCGATGCACAGCTCGGCCATAGACTTTCTGAAAAGCCCTTCGTCTTGTTTACTCAGTACCTCTCGCTTGCTCGGCCGCTTTGCAGCCTAATATATTTAGCTCTTAAATTCATAAGGTCGACTTAACGCAAGTTGAAGCTTGGCGCCATAGAGTTACTCCTGTGCTTGCAAAGACACGAATTTTAAAGTTTTATCAGCCCCATATGGGGAATCATTGCCCAAACATCTGCGAAAGCTGTGGACAGTTTATACGCACAAATTTTTTTAAGAAATAGTAATCTCATTGATAGCTATTAACGAATTAAGGATAATTTTTAGCGAACCCAGCCTTGATATCAGAACTAGTAGTTTTGTTTATAACTATTATCTGAGGAAAAGTTTAAGCAAAACTTTCCGTGCAATGATGAGAATTGTTGTGGCCTTGCGCCATTGTATGCTAAAGAATTTCATGGCCATTCCAAAATAGTTAAACAAGTGAAATGACGCAGAGACTGAGAGCCGTCTAGATTACCAAGAAAGATTATAAGATCCATGAAAAAGAGAAAAGTTAGGAGCAAGCTGAAGTGTATTCTCAGAAAATATACTCCTAAATCGTCCAGATTGTATGGCGTAAGGACTCGCTATAAGTTATGGTATGTAACATAACTGCACAAATGTGAATGTTTTTTTCAGTGACTTTTTAAAACTAAAAATTGTGACAGCAAGCAAACGTTTGCAAAATAACAAAGGAATAACAAGTTCTTCCCTAAATAATCACAAAATAACAAAATCAACCTGCAGTACCAAAAAACACTGTCTCAAGAATGAAGCCTTTGACATCTGGTGATATTGAGTTAAATCCAGGCCCTGAACAAAATTTAACGGTCAAACTATATTGTCAGTTGGTTCCACTATGTTGTTCAGCTAGGATTTGAGACCTGTTGCTGTTGGTGGTGATTAGGCGACTGTTTTTTCCGAGCAGTTTCTCATCAGTTATATGGTGATCCCAATCATCACTTACTCATTAGACAAGCTGGTGTTCAATACCTAAGCAATAACCCTGAACGTTTTATTGAAAGCAATACTGAGAATTCATGGAATGAATATATAAATAATATATGTCAATTGATACAATGTACATGGTGCGATGCACTGTTTGTACAAGCAGTTGCAGACTGTCAAAATGTAGCAATTCATATTATAGAATCTCATGACAATTTTGCTGGGGAAACTTTGATAGAGCCACATTATTTAGCATAAGGGTGTAACAACACATCAAACTATCGATGCATCCCGATGTTAATGCTGCAATAGCGATGGATCAATAGTGGAAATGAAATATCGATAACAACTGCGATAGTGTAGTGAACTATCGATAGTGTATATACTTCATCCAGATAAAGGTAAAGGTAAAGAAGAAACCTAAAACAATCTGCCTACTGCACCTGGCCTTTTTAGCGTCTTGATTCTTGAACCACGAATAGGGTTGTGCCATCCAGTGTGTTCCTCACTCAGTACCTGTATTGACCACTACTTCCTAGATATTTGTTCAAGTGTAAGGCATTAAGTACATTCAGATTCCTGAAAAACTATCGCAATACTATTGCGATAGTACCTACACTATCACAATAGTATCGCAGTATCCATGTGACCTTTTACAATATAACTGCAATAGTTAAAATGTCCTCAATAGTCACCCCTATTTTTTAGCACAACACCCACCAACAACAATATTGAGACAACACCTTTTAGGAAATTCATGACAAATTTTAAGAAATGAAAAAAGCTCACTCATTTACCTGGTTTTCCAACGTCCACAGTGAAACCCAAAGCTACGGAAACAAAACGCAAATGTCCTTCGTTCGCACGTTTGCCTTGCTTCCCATGTGATAGTTGAATTTCCAAATAGCAGACACATGTACCCATTGCGTACCTATTTTTTATGAACGTTTTCATACGTACCTCTATGAAATTAGGCAAACATTTGACAGTCGGCCACAGTCAGTTCTCCAGTCGGCTAGATTTAAACGAAACAAAGTCAGACGCGGCTACACAAAAATTCCCGCCCAAATGTGTAAACATTGAAACAAGTGCCACTCACCTTCTAACTACATGTAAGTGCCTTTCGAATGAAGACTTCAATTTTTGAGTTATTTTTTTTTTGTTAAAAAATACCTCTTAGTCGGCGCGTCAGGTGTGTTATGGACGGGTGGTTCAGTTAGTGGATCAGTGGATCAGTGAGAGATGTATGTATGTCACACCAATCAAATTGGATCTACTATTAAACACCAATCAAATTTCTTGTTGTAAAGGTAAATCGCATGTGAGAAGATTTGATCCTGAAACAGTTGAGAACGGCCATATTTATTCTTTTGTAAAAGAGGAGGAAGTATACATATATTGGGTTTACCTTGACATTTTCTGTGGGTTAGACGGAGGATTTTGGGTGCGGGTTTGATAGTCATTAGCAATTGGATAACCAGTCAAAGAAACATAATGTTTGGGATCATGTATAACTGCGAGCATGCAATGAAGGGTGAGCTTTTCCCATTATGTAAGGTTTTGAATTAAATGAGTGTTAGCCCCTCTACTACTAATGTTGATGTGGTTTCTATGATAGGAACAATTGTATTTAAGGGGGCGGAATGCAGTAGAGGGAATGTGAAGAGGCTGTGACCAGGTTTGAATCGTTTGCGTGTTGCAGTGAAACTGCCTAAATATTGCTGTAGAGTCGAGAGCGAGTCGTTAATTTCAGCATCCATTGATCAGTTTCAATGATAACTTTCAACCAGAAAAGCGAAGAGACAACAATTAATTTTGTCAACAGAACAAAAAGAAATTATTCTGTGACGATTTTACATTTATAATGGTTCTTGTTTACAACTGGGATGAGAAACTGTTATAAATGAAACTTAATCTTTTCTCGTCAATGTTATCAGGGTTTTCGCTTTATCTCAGTAATAGCCAGCACGACGAATTGTAGTAGAAGAAAAATAAAATTTCTTTGGATAATTTAAGTGAGGTAAATGAAGTCTTGGGAGTTCAATGTTTATGTTAAGTGCAAGGACTTTGGTGATTGAATAATAAAGACTGACGTGTAGTTGCTGTTTGTGATTTTTAGTCCGGTTTAAAGGGGATTGTGACAGCATGACAACTTCATGCCGCTTTAAGTGTGTACCCCAAATTCTGGGGTCATTGAGCATTCATATATTCACGCTATTGTTCTTACTCATCACTTATTCATAACGATGTTCTGCCGACAACACGGCATGTTTCCGAAGATTGCAAGCTCTTTGATGTTGGTGAGATATTTTTCTTTTGTTAACAGAGAAGAAATAAAACCCTAGGGACAACTATAATGTCTGCTTGATTGATTTTAAATTCATAGAATGTTACCACAGCTGGTGCCACCATTCTTGTCAATTTCAAACTTGAACCAGATATCTTTATTGACGAAGGGAGGTTTTTGTCAATTACCACCAAACGACCAGACACATCGGTCATTATTTACGCTCTCAGCGAAATTTTGGTTACAAGAATCGCATTTGAGTGAACAATTTTTTGAAGGCCGTAAAGAGTAAAGGTCGAAAATTCTACCAACCCTTACAAAAACAACCCTATTTTATTTGTATTTTAAGGCTGTTTTAATGCTATCACATCTATTTTTTTCCTATTTTATCCTTGCAAATCTCTATTTTATTCCTAGTTTACCAGATTAAGAAAATAGGGCTTCTATTTTATTTGTGTTTTACATTTATTTTAAACCTATTTTTAAGCAAGATAGAACGATGTGGGGAATTTTATTTGTATTTTCCGAAAAAATCCTGCAAAATAGACTGTTTTATCCCTATTTTTCTTTGGGTGGCAAAGGTGATGACTTGCTCCTTTGCAAAATAGACATAAAATAGGCTATGAAAATCCTATTTTATTTGAGTCAACTTTGACTAATGACAAAATAGCTTTACAGTGCGGACACTCGAACCATGAACGCTATGGCTTTATTTTCACTTGTACTTTTTTTTCACTTATTTTAATATTATTTTCCCAACTAGCCAATCACAGCCGCGAGTCGATGCAACGGCCGAGACTTTTTTCCTGCCTTTTTCCACGTTATTTTCACAGTGGTGCCATGATTTCAAACAACGGCGGAGACATTTTCCCATTTTTTTTATTAATCACAGTTGTTCCGCTTCTTTACAATAGCGGGATATTTTACCAGTGAAACTATAATGGCGCTTTCTGATGGAAATATTACTACGTTTTTTCATTCAAAAACAAGGAACAAATGAAGCGCAACATATTTAGTTCAGCGGCAGACGTAAAACAACATTTGGAACACAACATAACATTACACTGTTCAGCCTGACTGTTTACAATTGGGAAAACCACATCAGCATTATAATGGAAATCTTCAAAGAGATGAGTTACTAGTCACTTAGTACAGTTTAGTGCTTGAAGTATGAGTCTGGCAAATTATATGCCGGCCAAGTAGTGTCAACAGAAGGCAAATCGTAAGATTGCGGCGGGTTGGGTTGGTTAAGATGCACATTTACACTTCCTCACTTATATTCTTCAATTATGCCTGGAAGTCTCCAATCCAATCCCTCGTCTACGGGAACTTTATTTTGCAAAGCCCTCTGTAACACCATTAGATCTCTATCCAATGCACCCCGATCTAAATACTTAGCTGGGTTCTGACATTTCAATCGCGGCCTCATCACGGCGAAGAAACTTGATTTCGAGCGCTGACGTGCGGCTAAAAATACGTCGTTGTCATTCTTGGCTTTTCCATATTTCTGCTCCAGTTCCTTGAGATCGCGCTGTAAGTTTCGGATATCATTTTGTAGCTCCGGGTGCTTATCTTTCAACTTGCATAAGTTCACATCGGTACATGGATGGTTTGTGCACCTAGCTTTGTTATGACCTGATTTGTGGCATGTGGCACACACCTTCCCGCGTCGATCGTGAGCATCGGGCAATTCTTCCATTTCTTTTCTTTTTTTCTCCAGCTGTTGCTTAGCACTTTCTATTTGCACAAGTAGTAGTTGGAGGTTTTCTGTATGCTCGAGCGCTCTTCGGTCAAGGGAGCTGTGTGTTTTCACTTGTGTTGTTTCCGACCTGCTGGAAAATCCGGCATAGATGCTGGAGTCGGGTATCTCTGTGCTACAACTGGCCGCAGCGGCGTTGCTCTCTAAATTCTGGGTCATCTTTAATCTTTTCGATTCAAGACCGGTCGATCGCGGTGCCGTTCCAGTTCGTATGTTCTCCAGTTCGGCTTCCAACACACGCCTTTCTGCTAACAATAACTTGTCTGGAGACGGGAAGAAGGCATCGAGGTCTTCGGATTTGATATACGCTAGCGACCTTCTTGATCTAAACCCTCTATTTTCGAATTGTGTCGAGAGACGCTCCAGTTTTAGGCCTGGAGATTGAGATTTTAACCATGAGTGAACCTCTGATGGACCGGAAGATTCTGAGTCAATCGACTTCGCCATCTTCATTCAGCTGCAACACTCGTGTTTTCCCACCACCGTGGCTATAAATAGCTTGCGTGCAAGCGACCAGATCTGGAGATAAGCTGTCAATCATGATGTCATGAGTAGCCGCAATTCCTAAAATATGCTACTGAATTTGAAGCATCTATTTTGGAAACAGCTTCGCCAATTGCTATTTCGGTCTCATTGAGAGTGAGCGATGTATTTTGTTTGAGGTAGCATTTTACCTGGTTGAAGCAAAACTCGCAGGTATTTAGGTGGGGCGAGTACGAAGGCTGGAACAAAAGATTGATATTATGTTCTTGTAAGATATCCCTCAGTAACGGTTCGACTTGGTGTCCGTGGTGAAATCCACAGTTATCCATTATGATACAGTCACCGAGTTCCAGGATTGGTGAGCCATCTGCTCTTTCCACTGCTAAAGCCTCATCGAAAAAGTTCAGCATTTCCATTCCATTAGAAGCGCCCCGTAAAATATTGTAGTAATCAACTCCTTGTATTGAGTGAAGCAGGTTTAGCGTGTAGTTCGCGTTCGAGGCGTAGCGCTGTACTTCGATGGCAGGCTCGCCAATATAAGAATTACCGTATACACGATTTCCTGAAGTGTAGTACAGTCTAGTTCCGCAATTTGATCAAGAAAATAATCTTTATAGTTGATGTTTACGTCTGACAATGACTCCGTCGGTAGTTGCCGAAGTTTTTTCTTCGTCATAAAACAGTCCTCCCGAACGCACTTTTTTATTGCACTTTGAGATGGCAAAAGATGAGGGGACGAAACTCCATCCAGCAATAAGCACTGTTGAAGTTCAGATGTGTATGTGCTGGGCTTGCACAACTTCTCGGATTCAATGTAATCAACAACGTCTTGTGTAACAACATTACGAGTCGCTAATTTTCGCGTCGGAGGAAGGGACGTGTTGCTGTCGACATAGTTTTGAACAACTTTATTGACATAGCCAATACTAACTCGCGCTGTGGCTGAAAATTTGTCTTTGGGAAAATCCCTGGTGGTTGAGATCAAGAATTCTCTCGCGATAAATATTTGGTAACGCGCTTCTATTGTCGTAGATGCCTTGTTGTTGATTAATCCTGAGATTACACTGACGTAATTATTTCAAGACAAATAATAGAAAGTCATTTTTTTGTTCCCCAAAAGAGCTTAAATTCAACAAAAGTATCTAAAAATGCATCTGTTTAGATGAAAGTAATACTTACTAGCACAATTTGCTTGAGCGTAGGCCATTTCGAGCTATTTCGCGGTGAACTGAAAAACCGGGTCTGACTTCTGTGAACGCAAATTAATTCGCGCCAAAAAAAACCCGTTAACGTTTATCAGTGGAATAACATGTGTAACCGCGCACCGAAAAACGTCTCAAACCTGTAACGTGGAACGATAAAAACACGGAAAAAGGAGAAAATGAGCGGCCGAGAGAGACAGCTGCTTAGACAGTCGAGACAACGACTCCGCAGGAGTACGAATGTACAGCAAATAGGCTGAGCTTGTCCAACGTCCCAAGGTTTGAATTTGATGGTCCGGAATGCCATTCCTTGCTGTGACCGATGCGGCCCCAATCCAGAAATAATGACAGAAATAATGGGCCTGAGGCATCTCCCCTCAGGATCAAATATGGCAGCAGGGAAGAAATGGCGCAAAGCGGAAACTCCCCCTTGCCAATATGCAGAAAACAGCCCTTGCAAAAAGGATCTGTTTTTGAAGCCTTTATGCGAAGACGTAGGCACGAGGCAACGTCTGCAACTCCTAGGTGGGTGGCAGGCACATAGCTAGCCAGATTAAGGACCGTAAACTCTGCTGAGCGGAGAAAACCGTAGTAGGCTAAATTGCACACCGCCCAAAACATACAATGGTCCGGGTGAGTTAAGTCCAAAGCTCGAAAAATTACCATCATGATGTCATCTGTAATGGGTAACCATAAAGATGATGAATCGCCTTGGGTTCTCTTGATTCCTCTCAGTACTCGTTGCAGCCTCAGACAATCCACAAGAGGATCAGAAAAACCTGGCTCGATATGCAGAGCGCGAACTGCTGACAAATAGACCTTGATGGTTGAGTGTTGGACCGAAGAGGCCAGAAACGTCGCAAACAGGCACAATGTCCACTCATCGGCAGGGCAGGGGGAGCCAGACTGGTGAAGTTTGCCAAGCTGTGTGCAGAATTCGAAAAATTTCTTCTGGCCAGACCGATAACAGCTGCGTGTAGACAGAGCCAACCCTTGCACCAGAAAGCTGTGGCACTGCGCCTCTAAAGAGGAGGGATCAAGAGCTCCCAAAGCTGATGAGGGACTGGAACAGGGTAGGGCTGTGCCCAGGGGGCCAAACACCTGAAATCCTGCCAATGAAAGCGGGAAAGAGCATCAGCAATGTTGTTATGAATGCCAGGAATATGTTGAGAGGTAAAGGTAAAATTAAAGCGGGCAGCTGCAGATAGTAAAAGACGGAGGAGGCGCATAATACCGGGAACCTTGATGCTCTAGAGAGTAAAAATGTGGACCACCGCCTCATTATCTGATTGGAAAAGGACATGGGGCCGAAACCACTGGGAACCCCAAACATGCAAGGCTACCACCACGGGAAAAGTTCTTTATAGGCAATGGACTGATCTGCTTGTGATGGGCCCAGGCCCACTGAACCATTCAGTATTAAAGTAAGCGCCGAAACCAAGGGAGCCAGCTGCATCCGAAGTGACTTCCACGTCCGTGGGGGCAGACATCCCTGGAAACAGCCAGAAGCTCATGCCATGCCAGGAAGTCAAAAACTTGTGCCACCATTGTACGTCCAGTTGGAATTCTGAATTCAAGCGGATGGGGTGATCGCGAGCGCGGAAACAGCAGAGGAGATCGATCATGCGCCGCAGGAAGGTGCGCCCAGGCCAGACTACCTTGGCCGCATGGTGGAGATGGCCAATCAGAGACTCCAGCTGACGTCTTGTACACCACCGTCTGGACCGTCAAGACTGAATCAACTCCTGCAAATTGGGAAGTTTCTCAGCTGGGAGACAGGCGGACTGTTCAATAGAGTCTAATTCAATGCCCAAAACTACCAAGCGAGTAACAGGGCCAATGCATTTGCCAGGGTGAAGAGGGAGGCCAAGTGACCGGCAGACAGCTAGCGAGGTCTGTAAGTTTTGGGCACACTGATTCGAGCAAGCAGGGACCTGCCTTAAGGAAGTCGTCGAGGTAATGCATCAGGTCTGCAACGTTATACCTATTGAGAATTATCCATTCCACCATATCAGCCACTGAATTAAAAATATAAGGGGCCGAGAGAAGACCGAAGGGGAGGGCTAAGTCAACGAAGAACTGGCCACGCCACTTCATCCCCAGGAGATACTGATCATCCGGGTGCACTGCAATGTTGCGGTAGGCAGCCTCGACATCAAACTTTGCCATTAAAGCCCCAGGCCCATGTTTTAAGACCATGCAGATAATCTGGTTGAGTTTAATGTAATGCATGGAAAACTCGTCAGGATCTATACTGTCGTTTACACTAGACCCCTGGGGGATGATAAATCGACAATAAGGCGCCACTTAGCAGGTTGACCTTTTTTGGGGATAACCCCAAAACTGCTAACATGTAGGTTAGGCAAGGGGGTCGAAGTGAAAGGGCCTGCAACCCGAGATCTAGCCACCTCGTTGGCCAGATATTCGTCAATGATATGAGGGTTCTGGAAGGCTGAAGGTTTATTCCTCTTGGCGGCTCTGAGTCTGCGAGCAGGTTGGAAGCCCAGATGAAAACCGTGCTCAAGGCCTTCAAGAACATAATTCACTGCTTGCCGATCCGGGTGCTCAGCCAAGTCCAGAGTAAACTGTGGGACATTTAGCGGGGAAACCACAGACACGGGGTGAAAGGTGGGACACCCTGAGAACAGTAAGATCATAAGGACACAACGCTTGACAGTGGACGACAAACACCCAAGTTTAATATGAAAAACACAAGCTAAGGCCTAACGAAGGCTGGATACTCTACCAAACTACGCCTAGTGCTAATGCTAGGGACAACATCAGAATCGAGACCTAGTTCAACAGCAGAGACTAACACAACAAACTCTAATGGTGACGAAATATTGCAATGTAAACAACCAAGAGGAAAAGGAAAAAAAACAGCAAAAAAAAAAAAAGGGAGATGTGGGGGGCGCAGATATGCTGCGCTTCGAATCAACAACGAAATTAGACGATACATCAAATATGTAAATAACAACTATTCAATAGTCACGTGAAAACTTAACTAGCGAGCGTAAAAAACGACGAGAAGGCAACGTCACCAAAAAAGTCTTGGAAGCCAGGAAGGGCAAGTCAACTGCGGCGAGCCTTAGCTTGAGACCCCGACCCAGAAGCGCTTGGGGAACGACTGCGACGTTTTGTACGGTCCCCGCCGTCTTGGAAGACTGGTTGATGCATGACGAGGCCCGATGAGCGCCTGAACAAACGCTGCACCGATGTGCATAATGGCAAAACGAGAACGGGGCAGTGCAACGCCCCTTGTTCTATGACTTGCAGAGGATGGTAGACGACGATGAACCAGGGGGCTTGGGCGACTCATTTGCGGAGGGCAGCGAAGAACCACGAACCGACGAGCCAGCTGCATGGAAATTGAACAGCTGAACATTCATGGCTGACCAATCTGTGAGACAAGTAGCGGCAGCGTGCTCGCGGAACGCTTGGTTGTAAGCAAGCCAGACTCTTCAAGAAAAATGGCGATAAGTCCGCAGAATCAACAGCTGGTACTGCATTAAATCTTTCCAGCGATGGGGAAACTGGAGACCAGAATCAACGAGAAAATGGCAAAGGCCTCCATCCAGGAGGCGATATCTTCGATACGACGACACTGCTTCTTGGGCTGAGAAGTCAACACGAGACAGCTGTCCAATAACAAGTGCGGTTCCGGATCCTTCTGCACCAGATTAACCGCCAACAGTTCGCTCAAATCGACGTACTTTCCGGCCACGATTTGAGAAACAAGCTTGGCCGGCATAGGCGAAAACCCAGGGCCAACAACGAACGGTTGATCCACAATAGGCAAAGCATGCACAGCAGGACAATCGGCGACATCGCGAGTCGCACCGGTCAGCAAATTGTACGCGCTCGCCGAGCTGAAAGCGGACATCGACGGATTGGCAAACGTCGAAACAAAGGAAGGCACAACAGGAGACATAGACTGAATAGGCCTACCTGAATGCGAAGGCCCGTCAACTCCAGCACCAGCGGTCAAAAAGGTGTGCGTTGAGCTGGACAGCAGAGGAGGAACGGCCCCTGAACAAGCACTCGTCACGGTCGAGGGAACCGATGGGCTCAAAACACTTGGAATCGGCGGTGTAGAGGCCAGCGACGAGGGAGGATTGTCGGCACGTTCAGCAGTCAAAGCAGCCCGAACTGTTTGGGTGATCAGCGAAACGATCGCCGGAGAAATTCCAGCTTCTCCACTAGCATCCACAGCAGGCAAGCCTTCGAGCGAGCCACCAGACCGCGAAGTCGCAGGAACGTTCACAGCATAATCATCGCCTGGTAAAGGCGTAGACATAACAGGAGCCGTTTGCCGGCTGTTATTTGTTGCACGTGAGCCCATCGCAGAAAGGTAGGCAAAACTCCCAAGGCAAGTAAAGCGAGCGAAGGAACGAGCGAATAAACTCAGCGAACTATCCCGTAGCGAAAGCACAGGCAGAATGACTTGACATCCGAAGCCGAACTGTAAACCTCGCTTGGACCCCTGCGTAAAGCCCCAGGCCACCCCGCACCAAAGCCCAGGGAGCGACCGCTGGCTAGCATTGTTTCGCGTTTAACTTAGCCTAAATTACATTTAGCCACATAAAATAGGCAATATTTTCGAAAGGGAACTCACTTTTTTAACTTTTCTGAGTCAACATTTATCAAGAGAGGGTTTCTTTTTCCAAAACACGGCAGCGCACGCAAATTGAAGTTATGGCCGCGGAGTATATTTACCTTAGTAAAAAGCAGCAGTTACAAAACTTGTTGCGTGTGGCAATGCGACTTTGGTGTTAAACATTTTTATTTGCTGATCTTTTCTTACCTTGTTTCGTTTCTTGTTGCCTTTGCTTTAACATTCCCTGCGTAAAATCTTTTCCACTGAAGTGCACTCACTCAAATCGAAACAAAACAAATATAGCCTTTATTGATTGTTTATCGTAAAATAAAAACTTAACAAGTTACACGCCGTGATTGTCGAAATTTCCACTTACGAGTGGGGTTAAACATGGCTGCATGGAGTAAAATTAACATTCGCTGAGTTTTTTGGGAAAAATATAAAAAAATACAAAAACTAATAACAAGTTACACGCGGCAATTGTCGGAATTTCCACTTACGCGCGGGGTTAACGTGGCTACATGAAGGAAAATGATAAAACTCACTGAGTTTTTTATTAAAAAAATACAAATCAAGGATTTTTAATTGAACTTTCTTTATTGAGCAAGGAAAGAAAAAGTCATCAAATACATATTCTGGGAGGAACAGATAATACGAAACATGACACTGCTGTGAATAAAACTTGCTGACGGCTTTGAATCGAGCACTTAGTCGGCTTCAAAACAAAAAAATCCTCATTAAATCTCTCCTTAGAGCTCCTCGAAAGCGTCTAATTAAAAAGTTGTGGTCAAAGGAAAAGTTCAATTCCATTACGTGATCTGGGCATTTACCACGTATCGGAACGTGTTCACGCATCAATTAACTATGGCCGCCACTCTACGAAAAAATCTAATTTTGGCGTTCCATGACCAAAACAACCCGTTCAAGATCTCTTTTTAAAGCTCTCGATATGATCTGTATTCAAAAATACTTAAGCCTAAGCTTACAAAATTTGAAACTACGTTGCAAAGAAACCAAATCTACAAAATGTCTGCGGTGATTACTTCGGATTACTTCATAATCATTCACACGTCGCGAACAAAAGGATACATTCACAAGTCAGTTCGCCCATGGTCCCTTAATTGCAGCATTGTTCCAGTCTTTTGAAGTCTTTTCGAGGTCTCCTTCCAAAATATCTCACCTTTTCAAACCGAATAAAACCGAAGTTATTCGAGACGCTTTCGGATGCTACCGAAAGCAAAGCCCAAAGGAATAAATTGAGCCTTCAAGCTACAACATCCAGCTGTGTAAGCCATTTCAGAAAGACACACTTAAAGCAGCGTGAAGTTGTAATGGTCATTGGGTTGTTTCAGTGTAATGGTGGCTAGTTATGAACGAGATGAGCTTTCCGTTTTGAAGTAGTTCATGACTCAGTACACTACCAGGGCTATGTATGTGAAATACCCTGTGAAAAAATGTGTGAAAACCACCCTATTTTCACACACTTTTCACTTGTTTTTCACGTGTATTTCACATGCATTTTTCACATGTGTGTGAAATTTTGCATAGTGAAATGTATGTGAAAACTGTGTGAAACGATGTCAACCCTTTCACACACATTTTCACATGTAGTTTCACATGTGAATTCTATGTGAATCTTGATAGCATTTCACATGAATTTTCACCCTTCATTTCACATGCATTTTCACTTGCAAATTGAATGTGAAGCAGACAAGTTCACATGCTATTTCACACTTATTTCAAACCTGCACGTTACACAGTGAAACTGTACATTTTCACCCTCTTTTCATCACCACCATGCGACCAGCATTTCAAAAGAGGTTTCACATTTTTTAATCAAGTAAATGGCAATATAACAATTATATTTCACATGCTACTTTACAAACATTTCACCTGCATGCTGGCATTACATTTAAGAGTTAACATGCAATATTACACACACTTTTTGATAGACATCCCATGTACAGTTTGCAGTTTGCGTTTTGTGTTATATGATCTCATGCGCAACTGTGCACAGTGAGTAGATGGGAATAAATTTCACAAGCAATATAATTGTTAACATATATAAGTCAGAAATATATGCATGCGTAATGCAATTTGATGAACAGTACAACTCTTATACAAATGTTATATCTCTATATATAAATAGTAAATGGAAACTGAAAGTTACTAACCTTTAAATGGGAATGTATATATATCTGTCCTGATTTAGCAAAAGATAGCCTGGAAAAGTCAAATGCACTCCAGGCCATTTTCCCCCACCCTGCCCTCCCCCTGTAGGGACTGGAGGCCCCCCCCACCTAACCCAAGGTACTCCTCCCGTCGACGGTCAAAGCTAAGCTAACAGGAGGCAGCCGGCTTCTAAGGCCAGCTGCCAATAAGCAAAGTCAAGAACCAGTACTGACCCTTAAGGCAGAGCAAAAAGTCTTTGTTGAAACAAGGCAAAACACTGAACAAACCCACCCCCCCTAGCGGGCCTTAAATTCAACACCTGAGCCTGTGCTCCCCAGGGTGGCTAGAATAAGGCCTGGGCTAACTGCCCCAATGGTGCATGACGCAGCCCCCCCTCAATTTTTTTCGACGCCACTGGCTTGAAGGTCGACTATCGTCGACCTTCAAGCCCGGATTCCGGAGTCCACGTTTTGTCAAATCAGGACAGATATATAATATATATTTAACTTAACACTTCTGCCACTGATGACGACTAATTGTCAGCTAAGAACAACCAATTAAACACTGTTTTCTAAGTTACATCCCGTACGCATGTTTACGTTACGTTTTGGCCTGCAAAGGATGACTACAGTATAATTAGTAAAAATCTCTATCATGTGTACATGTGGTTTATTGATATTATCAATAAACCATAACCATAACTGTATTTAGTAACAATGGTCTAATTGACACTACAATTTTACACCTGCTGTGAAAATACTTATAAAAAATATACTGGTACTTTACAATTTTAGTAGAAAGAATCTCACTGAATATAATTGCTTATAGTCATATAATCATATGTTGGATATATACCTATAGCTAAACGCTGGAGCGATTTTCAGTTCAGTGTTATAAAACCAAACCAAAGTAATAACTCTGGCCTCTGATCATTATCACAAGGGACACAAAACATTCAATTGGTCCAATCAAAACTCAAATTATTAGCAACACTCGACATGTATATGTAGCTGGCTTGAAAATTCTGAACGCTTGCATTATAGCAAGTCAAGAAGATAATGCAAGTTTTTATTTGAAGTCGATCATCAAGTGTAGCAATAAGAAACCAAAGTAAACATGAATTACTTTCAACACACAGTGAAAATCACTCTCAGCAAGAAATTGGAAAAATTCAATCACATGTATTTTTTTTTGTAACTTTCATAGAGAGTTTGCACATAGTCTTCATTGTGAAGTACAAAAGTTTTACCCACTTGCTGAATACGTGGCAAGAATAATATATGTACTTTGCGTTAACAGTGGCAGTGTCCTTTCTCTTCGGCCACTTAAAGCTGTCTTTACACTTTGTTAAAAAGTTTATCGTTATTCTTTCTACAGTATCTATCATCGTCACTTTCCCCACAAAAAAACCTATGTCATATGCCACTGCCACCCAGCGTCCCACATACAGGTTCTGGTTCTCATGTGCCTGCAAGTCAAACAGTACAGTACATGTATTAGATCTAGCTTAATAAAAAGGAATTGTCTGCAGTATTCTTTAATTTTTATTCAATATCACTGAAGCAAACTTTACAAATGGCAGTACTGTTACATTGTTAATTATTATAAATGTTAATTTTCATTGCTTCTAAAAGGCCCAATTGGGGGTTAGAGTGTGTGTGGCCAGGTTGGTCAATTATCTGCATGGTCATATAGTTATATTTATCTATTTATTAATAAAATAATATACTTTTTACCTTGATGGGGCAGGATGGTGAGTTATCTTGAATTTCAGTATTTAAGGAGTCAGCCACCTCGAGCTCATTCCCAATGCCAGAGTCATCTGGCTGACTTGAGTTTTCAGAAGAAGTGTGCTTATCATCAACAACAACAGATGATTCTGAAAATACATTTCATAAGCTACATGTAATTAAAAATCATAACAAATAAAAATTAGATGTGAACAAATTTTCAATTGCTTTGCTGTTCATACAAGCAATAAATATTTTTTCTTCCTTTCCTGTACAAACTTCCCTTACCAAACTGATAAGACGGCAATAATATGGGAGAAATGAGTGCCATATATGGTGCATGTATGGATAGTAACTGGGTTTATTAAAACAAAATATGGGTTTTATAACAGACCTAAATCACTAGCTAACTTAAGTATGGTGTTAATGTGGAACATAAATTTTTTTTTTTTCATGATTGCACTTTTTATTTACAACATTTTTTACAACAACACTTGCGTACATCAACATACCATACAATACATTATTTACAAACTACTACAGACCTACTTAGCATACATAGGAAAAAAAAAAAAAAAAAAAAAAAAAAACGTCATTGCTACGATTTCTCACCTAACTTATCAGTCCAGTTTCGTACATGCATGGCTTCTTGAATTGCTCTAACTTTTTTTTTTTTTTTTTGCTTTATTTTATTTTTTATTTATTTATTTAATTGTTTATTTACTTATTTCTGTTTTTGAGGTTTAGGAATCAAAAAGGTATTAAAGAAGACAGAAAGCTAGGAAATCTCTCTATTTTTGGGAGTACTTCCTTTGATTTGCAGGACCAAATGTAATACCTGGCAACAAGGAAGTAAAAGTACTGCTTTGTGTTAGATAGGGTATCCGATCTCAGGCCAATTATTATATCGGGAGTGAGAATTTCGGATTTTAGTTTTATTTGGTTCTCGGCCAACCATTTCATAAAACCCTGCCAAAAACAGGACGTCTCACTACACGACCAAAATAAATGAAAAAGAGATTCTTTCTCGGTTCTGCAAAAGGTACAAATATCATCTTCTCTAATACCTATTGTATTTAGAAAATCATTTGTGGCTAAACGCCTGTGTAGTAGTTTAAATTGAAAAATAATTAATTTGGTAGCTTTAGTGCTGTAGAAAGGTAGTTTG